>JAULBS010122264.1:0-14064 GCA_032355785.1 Symmetromphalus regularis | reverse complement strand
CAAGTTAACAACACCAGTCCAATTGTGTACAAGTTAACAACACCAGTCTAATTGTGTACAAGTTAACAACACCAGTCCAATTGTGTACAAGTTAACAACACCAGTCTAATTGTGTACAAGTTAACAACACCAGTCTAATTGTGTTCACTAAACAACTAGGTCTAATCCGGCAAGCTGCCAGCGATGTGTTATTATAACTTTGTCGTTCGCTCAGTCATTAAAAACAATTAAAAGTAACAGTAAACACAGTTCACCGGTCTAATTGTTTCTACTCATCGACTAATCCAGCAAGCTGCCAGCCACGTGTTATGATCACCTTGTCCTTCGCTATTTTGTTGAATGCCAAGGCAATCCAATGCGCGTGAATTGGTTTCATCACACTAATCCTGAGATCAACAGTTTCTTTGGGTTTTTTGTGAAGGTTTGCTGCAATGTTATCTGCATACCATTTGTGTGAACTGGTCTTTCATTATAACTTTGAAATCCATCGATTGTAATTCTTCAGTGCAGCCAACCGTAACGAAGGGTATTTCAAAGTTTCTCTTACAAAGCAAATAAAGAAATGATTCACATCTATGTGCAGCAAAAACATCAAAAATAGCGAGAGATTTTTGACAGGCGGGTAGTCCAAGATGTTTTTTTATTTTCTTTGTGTAAGGCACCAGCACTTCTTGAACATAAGTCGACATCGTTTTTTCATTGCTCCAGTGGTTTGGTGAATGGCTTACTTGCCAATCATCCGGGAACTTGTAGGCAGGGTGACAGTTTTTCATTGATAGATGACCTGTGGGGGTAGTAAGTGACCACTTGCAGTGCCCGCGAGAACCATGGTAATTTCCAGTTTGTCTTCAAGAACGATAACACTTACTTGTTTAACCCCTTTACTGGCTAACGTCCACTTAGCAGCTGGAACAATCTTCACTCCAGTTTGATTAAAATTTATTACCAACTCAGAGAGTTATTGCTTTTGTTGTAATCATTTCTTTTATACTGGTAGTAAATTAATCTTGTTTGTGTTCAAAATCAGCAGGTACTTTTTCTGGCAGCTTTAGTTGCCTTGCATTTGACAAATCCGTATCTCACGAGAAATGAATTGGCCCAACTCTTGTTGATGTTGATGGGTTCACTGTTTTCATGCAACACAATTCCGCGAGCAGTTGCTAACACTATATTCCTATTAACAATTCCACCCACTTCTCTAATTTCACAAATGTGTTCTTTTACGAGTCTATTAAGTTCTCCCAAAACTAATGGACGTCCACGTTTCTTGTGAGAAAGTTCAATAATATCGGAAGTTTTATCAATAGCTTTTGCAGACAGAAAGACTTTTTTCATCACCCTTATTGCACTTTCCCCATAACTCGCATTTAACAAATCACTATAATGTTTTGCTGCTTTAGAATTTCCCTTTTCTGTGGCATGCCTGGCTATCTTGGCTCATATATCTGGTGAGTAGTAATTTACATCTCACTCCGTGGCAACTGGTGATTTTTTTCTGGAGTTTTCGAATCATCAATGATAACTTTGTTGACAGCATCCATTCTGACTGCTTTTTCTGGTGTTGAAGCCTTTGTGGGGTTGGGCAGACCTGTCAGCAATTTCTTGTTGATAGTAACATACTTGTACATTCATGGAAGGAAACGCTTGTAATGATCTGCTAATATTTGGTCAGTTTTTTGGGGACTCTACAAGTTACGTAACTTTCTTTTATTAGGTAATTAACCAATGTTAGGTCATTTGAGTCTTCTCAATTAAGGTAGTCTCAGCTCACGTTATGAGATTATGGGCTGAGCTGATTGCAGAACAAACGTGTGTTGTTTAGAAAGTACTATATCAAAGGGAGGCCACTCGCATTAATTTCATGTTGCATTTTAGCCTGACCCCAATCACTTGCATTAATTTAGGGACGTATAAATTTCAAGATCTACAGTATATATATATTTGTTTTGTTACTTGTGACTAAATTCACACAGAGTATTTAATATTGATCACCACCTTCCCAATTAACAAAAACCACACCTTGTATGAACTATTAATGCGGCTAAAACAACGTGTCTCTGTTTTTTTTGTAATAAAACTTGCCAGTCGAAGTACTTTGTACACACAGTTTCGGCTATTGTTGACCCCTCTCAATACTTTCATGACACAATACATAGTATGTTTACAGTATTATTTGTTGTAATTGTGACAAAAATATGAAAACATTTTCAACTTGAGGGTTTGTCTGTTTATGGATTTAATATCAGGGATGGAAATTAATGGTCATAAACCTTGCCCAAGAAATGTAAAATCGCATAGGGTGAGTAAATACTTCCTGATGTTAGTCCCCCGGACCAGTAGATATTTTTTCCTATCTTGTATTACAAATTTGTATTATTTTGATATAGTAGTTCTCAGACTGATAATTTGCCAATCATGTCCTCTAAACACATTTATTTGATGTTTATCCTGTCTTTTTCACTTTCAGCTGCTTCTTTAAAGACTATATATGGGCTGACAGTTAAGGGTTGTTCACACTTATCAACATTTGTTTGGTATTCGTGCAGAGAGTGCACATTTTTATATCCCCGTCTTCCACCTCATGTAGTATACATAAAGTCAGCTTGATGCAGCTTCATTCTGTTGAATATATTATGAAAAATTAAATAATAAAAAAGCATATACCATAAAAACTAAATTGTGAATTTTGTTTCAATTGTTCATATTAAATTGTTTGTCAGGAACATTTTCTTTATGTCCGGCAGAAACTGACTGATGTTGGACATTTTGACTCGCTGGAAAATATGATCATGTCCACGTGCATTTAGAGATAGTAATACTTTAGTATGTTGTATTTCTGTTATGAATTTATGTTAATTACAATTATCAAAGCAACAAAAATGATGTATTTTGGTAGAAGATATTCATATATTATTGTACATTTAATAAATATTACCAGGGTTCCACCTGGCATTTGGAAAATGGGAGTCATCATGACTCACAGGGTTTTATTTTGGGAGTCAAGCATTCAAAAATGGGAGACAAGCATATTATTTCAATCACACAATTAACTGAATAACTGTCTTGTTTATATTAGTATTACATGCATACATTATATCCACTATTCTATCATTATGATACAAATACATGTATATATCCATTGCTTTTTCTTCTCATAAATAATAGGTTTTTGTGTATTAAAAAAAAAAATTAAAGTCAACTGAATGAAATATTTTGCGTCAACCATGACTCGCACATATTTTATTTAGGAGTATTTTAGCTAAATATTGCGCATCATGTGAAACCCTGCATTACTCATGAAACGCATCCATATAATAACAGATTATATTTACGAGAGTAAAGTTCTGCTTTCAAGTAGCTATCTTTTAGTTTTCTAATTTCCTATGACATTTGATGCTTCAGGGTGGTTATGTTATTCTCCTGTATGTCCAATCTTGATTCCAGTGCATCCACTCTATTAATAAGTTGCTTCAATTCTTCTTTGATCATTTTCATCTTTAAATCAAATTGACCACAGATTTTCTTTGTTTGTTACTTTAAAGTTTCAGTCATTAATGTTTGCAAGGTGATATTTTCTTCATCTGCCCTTTGTATACAATCTCCATTTTTGTCCATTCCTGAAAGTAATCATTAATACTGGTACCAGCGAATCTCCATGATGAGCTTCTTTGAACTGCTTATTTGATTTACATTGGTTCGGTTCACCATTTGATGGTAGGCCCAAAACATCACCATAACATGGCAGCCATTACAAACGGAAGTCTCACGTAATATATCCAAACGAAAACCCTACCTTTAACATTCACAAGTTATGATACATATATTATTAATTTTGTTACTCCCATCCCCAAAAAGTCAATGTCATCAGCATCATTGTCCTCAGTATCATTGTCCTCGTTATCAAACCACCCCTGATTCTATCTCTTTGTGTGCTTGGACAGCTTCCACCTCCAAATCAACAGCTTCCAACTCAACGCGAACAGCTTCCACCACCAAGCCAACATCATCCACAAGACAAGAACTTAGCAGATAGTTCTTGCACTCATCCAAGGGCAACGAAATACCATACAAATTAAAAATTTCTCTAATGATTCCCTCTTCCACAGCGTCCCATGCAACACTAATCCAGCTGATGATGTTCTGTTTTGTTGGCTGGATGTAGTTGTCACGTTAATTTTTCTTTGCTCACTGAAATCAGTCACATTACTGCTCCTTGGTTTTTTTCTTTGAACACCTTGTTTGCATGCGTGCCCATCAGTTGTGCTAGACCTGTGCATTAAGAAACATTAATTAAAAAAAACTTTTAGTTTTCACAGTACTAAATAAATATCACATAATTTATTATGTTACCGTATTTGACCAGGAATAAGCCATTATGTTACCGTATTTGACCAGGAATAAGCCAGGGGTTAACCCATTCATTAGCAGTTTCTTGTAGGGGTGAGCTTATTCATGGGTAACGGGCCAGTATGATGTCAAAAAAGACCAATGACAAATGAAGTAGACAATGGGAAAATGTCCTCACATACTTCAAAAAGCTTGTTTTCTTCATTGTTGTTATATGTATGTGAAAAACAGAAAAATAAATAAATTTATTCCACTATTAAAAATATTCAGTATATTATATTAATATTTATTAATTAAAATAATATATTGAATGTTTCAGCGTTTGTTTTACAAGATTATTTTATAGCTCGACCCACATGATTGGTTAAAAAATAACTCTCATATTATTATGTATTCCTATTATTAATACTTATTTTCTTACAATAAAAATAAATATACATACCTCCTGGAACTGTCATGTTATCCATCTCGAACTCCTCAAACCGGCATGTATGGGGTTTGTACAAATCCAGTATGAGAAGTCTTCTTGGGTCATCTTTGTTTGGCCCCCATACATGTCAAATGAAATAATGTACTTTGACCATTGTCATCCACCCATTTTCTTTAGCAGTAACCGCTATCTTGTCTGGTATTCTCAATGTTGGTAGTAAATGTGGCCGTAGCACAACAATTTTCTCTTTTGAATATTATCAAGGCTTTGTGTTTATGTCCATGGGCACTGGTGGTTAACACTAGTGTATATCCTTTTATGCAACCCCTGAAATTTTTCATTCTTCACAGTACATTTTGTCGTGGATTGCATTTTTTCCCCAAATATTTATTTTTTCTTGGCAGACTCAGAGTTAGAAACATGTGAATGCTAAAATGGCTGTAGACACTATTTCCCCAATGCATTTATTTTGCCGTGGACATTTTCTTGATTGCTTTTTTGGGACCTCGTGTGAGAAAGTCTGATGGTTTTATCCCCTTTCATTGTGTTTGTATACTTTGGTACTGCGTCGAATCTTACCATAATCAGGTCCATGTTGGTGATATTGAAATTTGTATTATCCCATTTTTCTATTAATTGTTTGATGGCCTTGTGGAATCCTGAAATGTTATCTTTGTAATCACTTGGAATTTTCTGGGCATTATTGGCTGCCTGCCTAATTCTCAGAGAATATCAGATTTTCCATTTTCTTAACCACTCATTTGACGCCAGGAAATTCTTCTCTCTAAGCTGGTTTGCAATCTGAAGGGCCTTACACTGTAGACTAATTTGACACACATCACCCTTCTGTCCGCTCATCTTTAAACCATTCAAAGACTGCCTGATCCATTTCAATAGACTTGGTTTCAGCCCCACTCCTAAAGTTTTTCCGAACACTTTCTTTCCCTATGGGAAACAACAGCAGTTTTTCATTATCCTTATTCCCCAGTCTGATCTGTTTTTGGTTGCCGATACATTTCGTCCAATACTTCGGTACCATTTAACAACATCCATCTTTTCTTTTTCGATTCTGTTTTCTCCAGTTTTGCAATAGATTTTCTTTGGTATGAAATTGTCTAACTGCTGTTTTCAGCACACTGACCATATTTTGAAATTAGTATCATATACATTACATTTTCAGTTGGAGTTTTTTTTAATTGTAGTCATGTGTACTAAGAATCGTTTGATGTATTATTTGATTGCAAGAAAGGATTGAGTGAAAAAGATTTATGGCCAGTGTGGTTGATGTCGGACATTTTAACTCTGATGCCTTAATTGGCTTAGTAACTGGGAGAAGGTATGTTGGCTGTTGATAATCCGGTCGTTTCTTTTATTACAAAACAACAACAAAAAACTATTCTTTATTTCAACAAAACATAAATAATACCATATAAGTATGATTAATATCAGCACCTGTGGTCACTTTCCCCCCCAAGGAATCTGTACAGGACTTGGGGAAGACTGAATTTAGTGTATTATTTAGTAGACTAGGCTAAAGTAGAGGAATAGCTAACAGTTTGCTAGTTTAGACAGAATGCTGGGTGAGACATGATTCTGTGTACCTTGACTAAGAGTGGAAACTTAATTTTCAGTCAGGTAGTTAAAGGTAGATGTAGTTTTTATTACCTGTTTCTAGACCTGGAACAAGTATGGGTTAAAACAATTTTCAATTAAAATGAAAGAGTTTTTAAAAGAAAAAGGTCAGCTGGCTAGAAATACATACCCAGGGGTCAAACTTCGGTGTTTGGGGGGGCACAGCAATTATTTCCTTGGATTTCTAGGAATCGAGAGGGCATCGAAGCAGTTTTGAGGACCCATTGGAGGCACAATGGCAAATGCGAGTTTCCTATGGGGCAAGTGGGAAAAATGGGCACAATAATATTTACCTTCATTAGAAATGAAATTGAGAGGGCATTGCAGTAAAGGGACAGGGTGGCATGACAAATGCTTGAATGTCTTGGTGAAATATGACGCCTGCATACCAATACGTTATCATCTAGAGAGGACCTAGCCTTTTATTTTTTTGGTTTTCAGGCTATTCCACCAGTGTTGCCTTCAATTGAAGATGAAATTGCCCAGATATTTCCTCGAAGAACTGATTCTCCTAAAGAGGGAAAAAAGGTAGGTATACCCACACTGAGTTACAACACAACAAAGTCTCAACCAGTATTCCACTTAAATAAGATTAATAGTTAAGTTACTGCATATCACTAACAGGTCCGTCGAATCTGGCATTCTGTATAAATGTTGTGATGTTTGATATTTAGTGCTACTACCGCTTGATAAAAAAAAAATCTAGTTATTCGGACCGAGAATAAAGCACTAAACTCGTTGTTAAAGAGTATTTTGTTTGAATGCTGTCAGTAACAAGGTATCTTTCTTGTTTCATGTTTGTTTTCATGAATGCATGGTGATTATTTAATAGTGATAGTGTTTATTAAAATTTATTCCCTCTTGAATAAGACTGTCAATAATGGGTAGATAGGGTTCCAGCAGTTATCGAAAACATGGAAAAGTTTTGAAATTTGGAAAATACTTTTCAAATTCTCTTTAAAACTGAAAAATCTTGGAAAGGTTTTGAAATTTCTACTTCGGCTAACTTTTTTTCAATCATGTTTTTCAAAAGTGCAAATGATCATTTCTTGTGAAGTCCCTAAAAACCATGTTTTTCACCTTTGAAAGTCTTTGATTTTTTCCTTTCTAACAAGTGTAAACCCTGTCTTTTTATGCAGGTAGAACATTCAGTTTTTCCACATTTCAAATTTGGCTCATGCCAGTGTGATTCATTTGTACATTTTTGCAGATTTGAGTGTAATAAGGTCAATAAATTTTTCAAAAATTCATCGGACAGTCATGGAAATGTTTTAAAATATAATTGTTGAAAGTCTGCTGGGACTCTGTGTGGACCTGGCACATTTATCACTAATTCTTTGTGTTTGACACCTACCAGTCACTGTTTAAAACAGCTTGGTGAGATTGTGTTAAAACATGTCTTTCCTTCTCCCGACTATCAAAAATAGAGGTATTCCTTGGTCAGCCCAAATTTTATGATGCTGTCTTTTTCTGTGAATTAGCTGTTTTCATGACCATCAGACAAACATTAGAAACTCTACAATTTTACTTGTTACACTTTGTCCATTGATATAATAAGCACTTAAAATGAAATCCATGAAAAATATCTAGATTTATCAAAGTTTGGTACGTGATGCGTGAGTGATGGTACCTTCTAAACTTTTATCTTTGTTTTCTTTTAACCAAATAGTACATACATTATAATGAAAAGTTCTTGAATGTATTTAGAAATTCATTGTCATAAAAAAATAATTGTGCATATGTGTCCTATGAAACTTCACACATGTGCTTGGATGTTTGTATGGGTCAACAAAAGTTACAATGCATGTTTTAAACATCTCCTCGGTTATCTTGCTGGTTATTGCTGTGGCTTTGAGCTTGTGTCTAATTTGTCTGCAGGTTAAAAATATACTATTGACGCCTCCCTCTGCATGTATACATCAGTCATAACTATTTATAATTAATCAGTTTGATAATGACAGTGATGGGGAATTTGCCAATAAACTATCCTGGTCATTAAACACATTTAGGCCTGCACAAATTGAATGAACGATCGTTTTGTTCGTGTATTGGTTATGCAAATTTATTTTACCGTTCGTGTAAAATGTATTCTCATTGATTATTATGTCTCCAATCATAAATTGCGATAATAAATGTTAGTCGAAAATATTTGGCTGATTACGGAGAACGACATGTAATAAGCAAAATATGATTTGTATACTGCAAATGTATATTACAGTTGCTTTTTACTTCAAAGTGACAATGGTTTTATTTATTAAAACTAATTTTATATAGTCTTTTTCCCTTCTGTTTTTTTAAAACTGGTTATGCAAATCAAAATAGTTTATGCAATTGTTTTTGGCATAACCTATTTTTTGGTTATGCAGATATTAAATTTGTGCATTCCTGACTTTTTTTCTTTTTGTAATAGTAAATTTGACATAAACCTATTATACACACTTCTCGGGACAATAAATTGAGATTTTGCTTCCTCAGTGGCATCCTTTTGCTAGCCACATCCTGTCATGCTCAGTAAACCTTTCTTTAAAACTTATTTGTGACCTGCTATCACGAAATGAGTCATATAGCACCATCTGGACATTTCGATATGTTTTTATCACCAGGAAGTAGGACTTGAGCTGTTTCTAAGGATTCAAACTGTATAAAAGTATCTAATGGTTATTTGAATTCGGGTACTATCTATCAACTGGAAAAACTTAGGGTGCAAGTTGGGGTTTGGCCGATGTTCAGTGTGGATTGTTTATTTCAAATGCATAATTATCACACTTCTAGGTCAAATTTTACAAAAATTTCACAGATACATGTTGAAAAATGGATGAATTTAGCTCCACAAAATCTCAAAATCAACAATTTTGCTCTCCCCTCTTTTGACACTAGCTCAGGTGATATCTGACCAATTTTGTGCTGGCGGGTCTCATTTCTCTTACCCGATCATATAGCTTTTATGTTTCTAGAACATTTCTCTTGTTTGTTGATTGGTTGTCAGTGTCTTTTAAAACTTGAGATGTCATGCTAGGTACCTTGAATTTTGTAACACTGACTTCTTGGAGGTCACATTTAATTATTATAATTTCAAAACTTAATTTTTTTAAGTAGTATGATGTTTTTGGTTGCAAAAATGATGAAATACCATAAAACATTTTTTTAATTTTTTTTTTTTTAAAGTGCTGTGATGTTATTTGGTTGCAAAGATGGTGAAATACCATAAGCTCTTGTATCCAGTTATGGTTCAGAGATTGGTGTATTAGCATCACAGAGAAAACTGGGCTTCTCTTTCTGATTAGAAAAACCAACTGAAATGAGAAATATCCTGTTGGATCTGTTAAGTCTGTGAACCTCGAGAAATCTACTGTCAAATTGAGGTTGCAGAATGCTTATGTCAACATTATATTTCAACCCACCCATACCTTTTCTGAAAAATGAGGAAGTTCTTACTGAAGAATAAATAAAAAAATTCAAGAAATATTTAATTTTAGTTCTGTGTGTTTGTGGGTGTTTTTTCTCTCTTGTTGTACGTATATTCTGGACGTTGTTTTATTTATTTGTAATTTGTCATGAATGTGGTATGGCACTTTGTTTTATAGCATGGCTTTTTGTGTGCAGTGTATTATTATTTTTACCCTGTCTGCTTGCTTTGACCTGTAGCCAAAGAAAAACAAGCACAACACTCCGGCCTCAAATAGCAAGTCCTCAAAGAAAGATAGGCATGTAGCACGAAATTCAGCATTGGAGAAAAATGGCACGGGCAGATCACGATCTTTGGGAAGTGTTACAAAAAAAGATAAATTGAAAAATGATGAGGTGAGATAGATACGAGTGAGCATTTTCACAAAGAGTAAGATTCTCTCATGTGCATTGCTAAATAACAAACAACATAATTTTTTTAATTCTGAACCGAGTATTTTCAACCAGTAATTTTTCTTGAGTAGTATCAGGGGTCCCATTTCTCAGCGACATTTCAGTGAAAACTGTATTTCCACTTCAGCAAGAAAGAATCCAGTCCACGAAAAAAACATTCTGACTCAAGCAGATGGCAGAAACAGATGAGATTTGGCCGATATCACAATTTAAGGACCAAAATGGGTCCAACAATGTGTCAAGATTACACCATTTTAATCCTAGGTTTAAAAAAATTAGCAATGTGGGAGGCATGCCCTAGTTTTCAGGGATTTTTTATTTTTCTCTCTGGGACCCCTGGTAGTGTCCTAATACTCATGTTTGTTGGTAAGAATAAGTGTTTTTAAAGATCTAATGTATTCATTAGCTATAATTTAATATATTTTCAACTCAAACTTCCAAGGTGACATCGTGTTGGAAGTCTGCATGCTTGTATATTATATTCTTGTCTAAACTATCTTCTGTCTAAACCAGGTTTATCTTTGATCTCATCTTTGTAAAACTGTCTTGTCAACCTCACTTGAAATCAGTTTAGAAAAGTGCCCACTGCACCAAAAATTACATTTATAGTTGCTTTTGTCTTTCTGATTATGAATGTTACCTAAGTCTTTACAGTATGTCACATAACTTGTACAGAGTTAGTTTTTTAAAAATGTTTTAGTTTATTTTTTCTATTAATTTTCTGATATGCCAGATGAGTTTATATTTAATTTTAAAGGATGACAGAAACGTAATATAGTTTTTGGTTAATTTTTTGGAAAACTATATTTATACCCATTATTAAAATTTTAAAAAAACAATTCATATGGTCATTTAAATAACCACCAACCACGACTACTCGACAGTAGCCACCAGCATACAAATATGTCTCCTTTTCTCCAACCTATAAAGAACTCCTATTTACTTTACATAAATAAAGTGATGTAGCTTTGACATACAGACATAAGATAAAAACACAATAACATCAAATCACAACTATACCTAATAATTAACACCAGCTTGAGTCTTTAATAAATAAGCTCTCATGAAAAATTTATGTGAAATCATACAAAATGGAGGCATTTATAAAGAAAAGTGGGTACATTTTGTAACTTTCCATTTTAATTAAGTAACAGTACCCCCATAAAATCTCCCACACTAACTTTTACTGTGTGGAAAACATACTTTGTGTGAATTGTTTATTATGAAATATTATGTATTTTACTTCCCTTGGAATCTGGTTACTTTTCATTCAACCTTTAATTGCTTGAATTTTGGTTTGTACTTCATTGTTATCGCACAAGAGTTGCTTTATTTGTCATAGCACAACCTTGCACAACAGTTGGTTTGTATATTATTATTGTACAAGAGGTTTTTTTAAATTTCTTTGTATGAGTTGATTTGCATGTTACTGCACAAGTTTGTTTGTATATTGTTGCACAAGATTTGATTTATAATTTATTGAATAAGTTGTCTTCTACATCATGGAACAAGTTGGTTTATACTTTATTACACAAGAGTCGGTTTGAACATCATTACACAAAAGTGGGTTTGTGCATCACTGTGCAAGACTTTGTTTTATATAAACAGGGGTGAGAATTGTCTGCTGAATTCTGTGGATTTTATCTCCCCAGGATCAATCTTGTAAATCACCTAAATCTGATGAGATAATTTTGAGGTGGTTGATGTCCATTTTATTTGGCTATTTTTCTTCAAAGCAACGAAAAAGAGCCCGATCTTAGGCAGAAATGCTTCACGGAAAATAAAAAATAGTTTTGAAACCAGCTCCAATGAAAAACAAGTGAGCAGTCGGCACTCAGTATTCTGTGAACGATCACGCTTTATTTCAGTTTCTCGTGGATCACTTCGGAAAATTGCGAAGCAGTGAGGATCTCTCGGCTCTTATTGGTTGAGATCAGTCACATGGAAATCCAACATAGCTGTGCCCTGTCCATAACCTTGTCTCTGTGATGTGATCATAGCTCGTAAAATTCACGTTAGAGACAATTTGTTTTATTTGAATTTGGCTACAAGGATATGGATGATATAAAATAAATTGATAAGACAGGCAAAAACAAATTTAAGTATAATTTGCTGGAGGAAAAGGACCCTCAAAGTTCACCAGAATGCACCATTTCCCACTGTATTTTAGAAAAAAGCTCCTTCCTTGGGAGGGTGCACCAACTCCTCCCAAAACCTCCACCGGATCGGAAGCTTTGCTCCCTCACCAAAAAATCCAGTTTTTTTTGCTTGTGATCCTCAAAATCTCTCTTTGAAAGGAAATGTGCATTCTTGTTGGTTTTTCATGAAATGTACCTCTCTGTTTACATTTAAAAAAACATTTCAGCCGTTTTTCTCATTTGCCATTCTCAGCCCTGTATAAGTGGGCATTTACATTGTTACAAACATCCATGCAGATTTACAACATATATCACAAACTTCTAAGATAATTTGAATAAAACTTTTAACTTGTTTTACATAAGACGTATGTTGGTGAGCTAATTGATGCTTATTTGGATCGACATGCGGCAGTAAACACCTTTTGTTTTATTTTCAGCATCTGACAATGTAATGAAATTCCTTTGGAATTGCTTTTATTTTGAAATTTCATTTTTCCTAGGGGTTAGTATGACCATATGATAGACGCCCAATAGCTGATGATAAGATACAAATCAATGTGCTCTAGAGGCGTTGTTAAATAAAACAAACTTTTATTTACTTTTTGTTGTATGATAGACACACCAGTTATTCAGGGATGAGAATTGTCTGCGGATCCATAGATTTTATCTCCCAGGGATCAATCTTGTGAATCTGATGAGATAATTTTGAGGGGGAGTGAGGTCCATTTTTTTTACCCGTTTCTCTTCTAAGCAACGAAAAAGAGCTCGATCTCGGACAGCAAAGAAAGCGCAACTATGATTAGCTGAAGCAAATCGGGTCGGCATATTTTGCTTCAGTTTCTCGTGGATCACCGGCCATATCCAACGTTCTACGAAAAATTGCAAATCTCGGATGATCTCTGGGCTCTTATTGGTTGAGAGCAGTCACATGTAAACTTGTCTTCCGCAGCATGACTGTAGCTAGTAAAATTCACATTAGAGACAATTTGTGTCAATGGGATTCGCCGACAGGGAAGTGGATGATATAAAAATAAATTGAAAAGTATCATGAGTATAACATACTCACGATGGTTATGAAAACTGAGGATTTAATATCCTATTGACAACATGGTTAAACCATGATACAAAACTCCCCCAACTGCTGCACAAAAGTAAACATGGCTATTAGGTTGTTAAAAATGAAGATATAGACACTGAAAAAGCCAATGAGGTTAAGTTTTCAAAACTGAAAACCTTTTTAAAATGTTGTATGTGTTAAGGAAAGTATCACGCATCGATTCCTAAAAAGTTTAGTGTTAATATCTGTATAATCTCATAGCTTTCTGCATTTTAATAAACTTGTATCTTATTTTTTTTTTAATCTGTCCTGAGATTTATAATGTTTATCACAGTAAAGTCATGCAAGAGTATCTGCAGTTTAGGTTATTTTCCATTACAACCAGTGGTCCACAACTGGTTCATCAAAGGCTGTGGTATGTGCTGTCCTGTCTGTGGGATCAGTGGATATAAATGACCCCTTGGTGCTTACCGAAAAGAGTAGCCTATATGGCAGCAGCGGGTTTCCTCTAAATACATATGTCAAAATGACCATAAGATTGACATCCAATAGCCGATGATAAGATAAAAATCAATGTGCTCTAGAGGCATCATTAAATAAAA
>JAULBS010122253.1:0-14065 GCA_032355785.1 Symmetromphalus regularis | reverse complement strand
GAAAACACCAAGTACAAATAACCTGCCACTGCAGACTAAATGAGCACCTACACTGACCTAGCCTTGTACAGACAGGACAGTGTCCCTGCAGCAGTGGGCTCAAGACACCATCTGGGGCACATTCTCCAAAACCAAATACAGAATATCTGGCCACATGAAATAATCTTTGAAGAAAACCTACGGGGCAGCTCTGCCGACCTCGAACTGATAGTGAGGTTTACTGAAGCAGTCTATCTAAGGTTTTAAAAGCAATCATATGAAACAAAATAAGAAGTAAATATTATTTATAACTTTACACTACAATGTTGAAATATATATATTTTTTGTTCCAGTGAAATTCCAGGTAGTGGCAATCTGATCACTTTTTCTCAGTTTCTTCTCATCACTATAGAAGGTTTTATCTTCACAACAAAACTTGGAACCAAAGCACCAGTCATACCAATTAGGTAGAGAGCAAGCTCTTTTGTACTCACGTCATTTTGAACATTGCCAGTTTGTACCGTTAAATTACCAGATCGTATTCATAGTTTATTCTTCAGTTAATTATACAACAACCAGTTTGTACTTGAAATAATAAATCAATTCGTACTATTGCCTTTTCTTACTGGTCTTATAAAAAAATTATTACATTGGGAATTGAAGCGAAAATCTACATAGATTTTAAACTACAGGTTATTTTGCAGGGTGATAAAACCAAAGAAATTTGAAAATGGTCTAGGAGATCTAAGCCCTTGCGAAAATGATAAAATTACATGGCCTCAAATATGATTTCCTATCATTTAAATTTGTATAACAAAAACTGCATGCAAAATACTGAAACAGATTTTTATACATTTTCATTATTTATATACTTAAAGGTTTTTAGATTAATATATGTATAGGTTGAAAGTATGTAATGTGTTAAATAGTTTATGCTTTTGATACTTTATATTTGAAGATTTTGGGGTTTTTCTTTCCAGCTATTACGTCTACATGGTGACATTATTTTTCATTATTCAAGTGGTTAACAATGCAGTTTTCAGCTTTAATATTTCAATGCCTCTTCAAATGATATTTCGGTCGGTAAGTATATTTATATTTGGAATGACAAACCTTTTAAAGTAGTGTGATGGTATGTAGGGATTGAATTTTTTTTCAGTTTGGTAATTGTAACAGATTTCCTTCCCATATCCTAAAGTTTTCTTATTTTACAAAAGCTAAAAAAAAAAAACCTTCCAAAATCCTTTTCCACATTTTGAATTTTAAAAAATAATATTTACCCTCAATTTTGTAAAACAGAAACCCAGAATTTTGGAGTTTGAAAAGCCATGAATTAATTTTTAGTATTTTAAAGTGATTGCATGATAGAAGTTGGACTAATAGCTGCTAATAATTGTCTTACATTATCTTGTAGGGTTCACTTGTGGCAAACTTGATTATGGGAATGTTCATATTGAAAAGAAGGTAGGAAAATATTAATAACCACATGTTTCTAACATTTGTTAACAGCTTTCTGTTTTATTTTCTGGGTTTAACGTTTTTTTGATCATATTAAGTAACTAAAATCTGATGTAATGAAGTTTGTGGTTTGGGAGTTAATCAAAGTGAAGGTCATCTTGATTTACTATTATATAATGTTTTAATTTAGATTTTTAAGTATCTTGAGTTAAGTGTTCTGTTGCATTCTCAGCTGTTTGGAGACAATACTTTAAAATTAAAATTAAATGCTGATTCAGTAATGTTTTCATCATGTATAATACCAGTAAATTATATTAGATGTATAATAAAACTGAAAGTATTTACCACTATATATATTTTATGTCTATAATAAATATGAACAGAAAGCAGTATCTCCAGCTCTTTTCCAATCCCATACATAGGCTTCTTGTTTAAACCGCTTTTGAACAAATATTGAAGCAGAACTTTTCAAAACAAATTTAAATTTAAATTGCTTCCATACCCGACAGCCCAGCCCTGGTGTCCTTATGAACCTGCATTGCTCTTCATCCGCTCACCCATCACCTTCTTAAAATTAATTATGCAGGTTTTAAATATACTATGACATGGCTGTTCTGTTTGTTAACCAGCTTGTTTTGTTGTACAGCTACAACACGAGCAAGTATGGTTCAGTGGCTTTGATTACTCTTGGAATCATCATCTGCACACTGGCATCAGCATCTCAAGTGGTCAGTCTTAAGTATAGTTTAATTTATATCATACATTTTAATTATAATTTAATTTAATTCACACTTTATTACAGTTTCATTTATATCATAGTTGGTCAGTCTCATATGTTTTAATTATAGTTTAATTTTAATTATTGGTGGTGTTTAATTAAAATAATGTTCATCTTAGAGATATTCATCAGTTGTATACTGAATTTGTGTTTGTTTATCATGGTTTTAGTTTTTAATTTGTTTTCAAGTCAATATATTGTTTATACGTTTTGATATCATTGAGTTGTATGTGTATATGTTAGAAAAATGTTGGAAATAACTGCAGTGTGACTCCAAATAGCCAATGTTTACTTTTGTCCTTCAGGGAGGTGGGTTCTTTAATATCTGATACAAACTGATTGATAATTTAACCAGCAGAGAAAAATGAAAAATTCTAGGCCTATCATTAATACTTGCTTCCAAGTGATATTTGTGAATATACATTACAGAACTGACCAATCACCTTTGATGTTTTATTTGCTAATTCAGTGATGTTGTCTAAAAGATGCTACTAACACCACAGATTTTAATGTTTGATTTTGTGCTTGAAGGAATCTAACCCAGGTCACACGGGAGATGTGATGTATGACTTTATCATTTGGCTCATAGGTAAGTTTATGTTGTCATTACATTTAAAACTTAACCGTATTAAAATTTATATAGGTTGCCAGTATTTACGGTTTTAAGAAAACATTTAAGAAAATCTTATCAGGAAAATGTGTCTTGTTTAAATATACAAATAGAGTGGTGGTTTAATGGTTGGTCACAATTACTAACATATTCCTATTTGTGCAGACTGTATCCTCGGGCGAAAAGGGTCAATGTCAACATAAAATTTAAATTGATAATGAAAATGTTGATGTATCCCAAATTTGGTGGGAAGGGAGATGTGTTTAAAATTCTGTATTCTCTCTATGAATAGGAAAATGTTGGGAATGACCCTATGTAAGACTGAGACAGTCAATTTGGAGTGATAAACAGTGAAAGATTGCTTTTAATAAACATTGTCAATAATTTTCCATGATTATAATGTACTGTATACCACAGGACTCGGTATGTTAGTGTTTTGTCTGATGATGACAGCATGGATGGGAATATTTCAAGAACAAACATATCAAAAATTTGGGAAACACCCTGGAGAGGCACTATTCTACAATGTAAGTATTTTGTTTGTTTTTTATGCTCAATATAAAATTAATGTTATAGTCCTTTTGGTCTATCATTTAAACCTTTAGCTTTTCAGTCTTTCTGTACTACCAGCTTTCTATTTTCCTTTAAATGTTAGTGATACTTGTCACCCAGTTTAATATATTGTTAGTACTTGTTACATCTGACACATTATTTTAACACTTATATCAGAAGTGTGGATGTAGATGGAAGGGAGTAGAGAGGAATGGTAAAGTCCCTAGCCCCTGTTGTGCTCTGTAGTTAGTATAATAAAAATAAAACAAGGTCTTTTTTTTTTTTTTTTAATGATCCACGTAATTCATTAATTAAAGATGGCATATATAATTTAATTCATCTTATCTAATAGAGTGTTTCAGAGTTATGTCCCTTTTCATTGCATGTACCAATAGATTGACAGTAATCTAAATATTTATATTCTTATATACCTTCAGCATTGTTTACCACTTCCACTGTTCCTGTTTCTTGCCAAAGATATTTACAAGCATATCTTACTGCTGAACAGCTCAGGTAACAATGTCGAGTTATAGTTAATAATGGTAGCTATTGTGTTTGTGTTAACTGATATTTGTTGTGGTGTAATCTAATTATAATCACATCTAAAAACTAACTGCCATGTATGTTTGGAATATGAAGATCACCTGTTAGTAACTGTATCCCAGTGACATGAGTCAGTTAAAGCACCACCTGAGAATGATGTCATTAAACTGCATGCATGTGGAACACCTTGGTCACATAACAAATCTTATAATATATAAGAGATTTTATAATATAAATTATACAGATGAAATAACATTGAGACGTAAGTACTAGTTAGTGATCTTCAGGTATCATACAGCACTGATGTCTGTGATCTATTTTATACTGTTGATGTGATGTTAACTTATCCTTTCTAAGATCTTATTGCCAAGAGTCCACTTGGATATCATACACAAACATGGACATTTAACATGTTCACCCATGGGTCTGTGATCTTGAATGTGTTTGTTAGTGAATGGTGTCTCACAGTGGACTTCAGTGTAACTATTAATCTGATTGAAACTTAGAATTATGTGGTTGCCATCTTTTGTTAAGACCTATTGCATATCATCTATGGTTGCTTACTCAGGTCAGCATGCTTCAGCTTTCTTTGTGAGCCTCAGAGGTCCAGTAGTAGGATATCAGACTCTCACATTGAAGACCATGGTTCAAAACCTGTCAGAGATTGGCTCACACTTGATTACATGTTAAAATTTCCAAATGTTTGACATTCAATATCTGATGATTAATAGATCAATTTGTTCTAGTGAAGTTTTTAAACAAAACAAAACTAATAAAAAAGCTTCAAACTTATTTAGACATAGGCATTAAAAGAAAATATATAATCATGGTCATCACTGTGATGTATGCTCTGACCAACATGGAAGACAAGATGAAAATTGTGACTATCAAAAACCAGTCTTGTGGCCATTTCACCAGAATTTTAAATATCCTGGATCACGGTGTGAATAAATACCTATAATCTGGTTCTCTCGGCCCTATTTTTCTGTGTTGTAATCTATCCACAGACACATCCAAGATGTGATACTATCTGCGTGTCTGCATCAACCATGACATTTCTTCTAAATCTAGCCTTTACTCCTTTGCAAGTACCAGGGTATGTTGGCATTTTTGATTGGACTTAATAGTTTGGGCATTGGTTCCAAATACCTTTCCTTTAAAATAAATAGTCTAATGCATTTCTCATTAGTAATTAGCCCAGATTGCTTTTAAATTAAAATATTTTGGATAAAAAATTATTTTTGTGTTTAATAATTTATTAGAAATATATCCTTTATGAGTAACTATTCCAAATTACCCGTGGATTAGTTTTCATCTCCCTCTGACATTAATGTGAGCCTCAGTGGTCTAGCAGTAGAATGTTAGACTTTCAAGCTGATGACACTTGACTACATGTCAATATTACTAAATGTTTGACATCCATTAGCCAATGATTAATAAATCAGTATGCTCTAGTGGTGTCGTTAAAACAAAAACAAATGCTCTGACATTATATAGAAACCCTGATTTAAAACCAGTGTGTGAACTGAGAAGGGTATAAATATGTTAATACTATTGGCATAGGTAATTGGCACTAAAGTTCACTAATGTTTATTGTTGTCTTAACTGGCTTGTGGTTGTATTAATTGTTGTGTGTGTTTATAACTTTACCTAACTCTCCAGTGACCCATTATATTTAGTCACAATAATGAATATATTAATGTTTTACACATACTGTGACCTGCTTAACTTACATAATTAATAATGCAATATTTTCCTGTATTCAGTTGTCAGTTGTGGACATGCCTAAATCATATTTTTAATTATACATCACTTGCTTTAAATTTAAGTTACAAAAGAGAATTGGCTTGGCTTTATGTTACTTTATATTTAAGTAACAAAATAGAATTGGCT
The DNA here is from genome assembly GCA_032355785.1 of Symmetromphalus regularis. Classification (NCBI taxonomy): domain Eukaryota; kingdom Metazoa; phylum Mollusca; class Gastropoda; order Neomphalida; family Neomphalidae; genus Symmetromphalus; species Symmetromphalus regularis. The sequence goes on along the minus strand of JAULBS010122253.1, from coordinate 8,252 downwards.
TGACTTTAGGCACATAACTTCATCTAATCATATAATTTAGGCCAGTACCCAAAAGGCTGAAAATACTGTAAAGTAGTACAAATTATAATGAATAACAATGGACAATTTTTTTGGAAATTCTTTTTTTAAAAAGAAGTGTTTTCAGTCTTTTGTTTAGAACATCAATTTTTACCGTTTGGTAGACTACTTTTTGTACTTGATGTTAGACTTAATAAGAACACTAAGAACCAGTTAAAACACTACCTATGTGTGCAGAGCCCACAAATGCTAACTCATCCTGTTCTCACCAACTTCCAACAGAGCAAGCAAGCACACAGGTAACTTTTTAAGGGGAATAACTCTTGAGGTATGGACTTACTTAAACTCTGTCTCAGGATGAAATTGCTTTATGGTACATTGGCAATAACTCAGGCACATTTTATTCATCTTGTAAAGCTGATTTATTGCTAAATGTAATCATACTTCCAGTTGCTATTTGACATCACTGATTGTAAAGTTAGATTAACAGATATGAAGTAATCAGCATCTTTAAAGAACATGTAACAGGAAAGTGAAATATCAGTTATTGTTTTTTATCATCATTGGTATAGCAAGAATTTTATTTGAAGGGTTACTTTCTATTGGGGGACCAACTGCACAGAAAGCACTAATAGGACTGCAAGAAAGGTATACACGTTTTAAGGAAAGGGGGGTTCAGTTGGCAAATGTGTCTGGTTTCCCATTTTTAAGGCATTTCCCACATTTTAAAAACTATTTAAATTATGTGGGTAACCATGGGGAACCTAAATATGTAAGCATAGTAATAAAGATGTGTGTAACATTCAATTCTGGTCATTTCCTCATTTTTTATACACATGAAAAATTATTTCTTAGAAAAACAAGATGGTGTTTAAACCTCCCTACACCATCCCCCCTTCCGTGTGTCCGCTACTTGGTATACATATAACATTCATAGCCCCCATCTGGTGATGCTAGTGTTTAAGATAACTAAGAGGATATCTACAATTTAAATTTAAAGATATATTGATTCTGTTTGTTCATTATGTTTGCACTGTTCAAAAACAATTTCATTTTCTTTCTTTCAGCTCCAATGATCATACCTGTACTGGAGATAAGTATACCAAAGATGTGGTTTTACCTGATATTCAACAATATCACACAGTATCTTTTTTAATATTCTAACTTTTATTGTCATTTCTATTTATTATTTTATTTTTTTGACAGTCTGGTTTCAGTTGCCATGCTCATTATCTTTAATCCTGCTGAAGATGTGATAAATGTTTCTACATATGTTTTTAATAAAGTAATTAGTTTGCCCAGACCTGCCTACAGGTAGAAAACCCTTTCAGGAATCTAGGGCCCAAAAGCATGATTTCTCAGGAGATTTAAGGGTTCTGTCAGGAATACATCAAACATGACAACTGAGTTGTTCTTTCGAGAAGTTAAATGATCATTTGCTTTAATATTTTCTAATTCTATCAACAACTCCACATTTATTGTACATTTAATAATGTATTGTACATTTACTAATGTTGCATGTGCTGTAATACACATGTAACATTATTAAATGTATTCTCATCATGCCAAATTGTGTCGTACTAACTGTACTGGGTACTGCGCATTCACAGTTTAGTCACTTAAAAAAAAATTCACCTGTATTTTGGGAGGAAACCAATTTCTAATGTGCTGTAAAATGTTATAATTAATTTGCTAGTGTCAAAATGCATCCCATTCTTGCGACTATCGCATGTAGTTGTTAGAAACACGTTCCCGCTAAAACGAATTCCATGGTATCATGATTGCAGACCAAACACAGATATGTTTGATCTAATGGGTGGATGATTCCAATCGCTGTTATGTGACAAATCGTTTTGTAAAACCTGCCCTAATATTTGATTAAACCTCAGAGTGGAAAAGAGTGGTAATCTACACTTGTGTCCCCAAAAAATATTTTTTGTATTCTTTTCTGCATATTTGTTTTTACATCTGTTTGGTCAAAACTTGTATTGCCAACGTGTGTGGTGAGATATTTTAAAATTAACAACCATTGTTTATTCGGAAGAAACATCCGATGCATTTATGGACAGAGGACGCATTTCGGTACTTTAGGATACAGTACAGCCATTTGAACGTCATGTGCTCTTGTAGACATCACGCCCGATGCTAACTTTAGAGATAAAATGTTTTTTTTTAATCTAGGCGACTCGGCCAGTCAGTGGAAAGTTTGACTGTATTGCCGTAATGCTGTAATTTGGAGTGTCTGCCCGTAAATATAAACCAGAAAGGTAGGCAGGTCTGTTTGCCCCATTTATGTTGTAACATTAGAAGAAACTGCTATCTCCCCATTCTATTAAAAAAAGATATATCTTCCCATCTATACAAGTTTCTTTTGAAAGGGTAACTCCTTGTATTATTATTTTAATTCAGATTGACAATCTTTAGAGTTAATTTTGAAAATCAAAATATTTGTGATTCATTTATGTTTGATACAATAAGAGACAAATTTTGATTGAAGTGGCAGGCGTGAAAGTGGTCATGTATGCCATTTCATTTGAAGGGTTGGGAAAGGGAGGGATGAATGTTAAAGCTGATGCTATGTTTGTAAATTGGTTTGTTTTTTCCTTGACATGTGTTTAGATATATTTGTATTCGATCAGTATTCTTTCTGACTACAGAGTGTCAGTCATTGACCGTCACCTTGGTTGTTACACTCAGGAAATTTATCAGTTTAATATTTTCAATTATTTATTTCCAAAATCCTTTTACACATTATCACTGGATGGGTGCCATACTAGTTTTCTATGGCACCCTGGTGTTTACAGAGATGATCCCAGTCAATCCACTGGAAATGGGCAAGAAGAAAACTAAACAACATTGATGGTAGTGTTATTAGGTTTGTTTGGTGTTGGGATATATAGGACTATTAGGAGTCTTAAGGATTATGGTAATCAGTATTTAAAACATATAGTAACACCCGCAATGTGTAGATTGAGGTAATAAAGTACATGTACTGTATTGGTTTTCAACAACCTGTACACTGTGTGTAGTTCATTCCATCCTAATGATATACATTTAGATGTAGACAAACTCGAAACCTAAATGACAATCAAAAACCTGAGTGGCACTATGAATACTTTATGACTGTTAGTAATGATATAAGATTTTTACAGGATTCCAGGTTTTAACAGATCTGGCAAAAGCAAAAACTAAAAAACAGTATTTTTAAACCGTCATTAAAATGCCAGATATAGTATGACTATATGGAGCAATGTACATCGTCTGATAATTATTGTACATGTGAGATATGACAGATTCCATATGTTCATACTGATGTATGCAGTAAGTAGCAGTATGTTGGTGCTGGTAGGAACTGATGTATAAATTTAGTTAAAATGAGTTTGTGCACACGGTTGGTGTTCAGTTTTGAAGGCAGTACTACAATCACACAAACTGCATTTTTAGCATAACAAGTCCTCAGCTATTTTGTTTTATTTTCTGTACATAATAGGTTTAGCTAAAACATTTTCAACACTACCCTGTTAAAACATTTTTGTAGAACATGTGATACAAGGCTTTTATGAGTGCTTTTACACAACTTTAACCAAATTATACAATACATTAACATAATATATGGTTTATTACTACAATGCTTATTACTAAAATTTGATAATGTATTTAATGTATGAGTAGATAGAGGAATTTCTTTTATTACTTGTTAAATCATGTGATGTTTTATGTGTGTGAATGTTTTGTTCATTGTTTATAACACAAATATAGTGCTACCTCCAGATATCTTAAAGAAAATAATTATACATGTGTAGTTAAGTGATTAGCAGGGACTCGATGCCAAGCAGAGTCAAATTCTGTGTGGATTAGCGAACAATACATCTTTGGGGATTAATGGTTTCTTTAGCTATCTGATCTACTTCAGTTAACAAGAATTCTTTTATTTTAGCTTAGTGGTCGGATACTTTTTATTTTCTGAAACTACTATACCTGAAAACAACATTTATCATTGTTTCAACAAGTTTACCCCAAATCGCTCAAAGTGGATTAACAAAAAGATAAAAATATTCATTTATATGCTACTAACATATTGATTTTACTAATATATTGATATTTTTCTTCATCATTTTTAATACTCTAACTCCTGGCATCAGTGTGACTACTGTAGTAGTACTGTGACAGTTTAAATGTTGTGTGAATATTATTGAAGACCTATGTGTTTACCACAAGTCTCACAATAAAAGTACATGTACCCTGGATGGATTATGTGCCACAGAGTATTTTCATATTTTTCAATACTTGAGTTTGACAATCAGGTTATCAGGCCACCCATTATTTATGTGTCATATAGTATTTTCATATTTTTCAATACTTGAGTTTGACAATCAGGTTATCAGGGCACCCATTATTTATGTGTCATATAGTATTTTCATATTTTTCAATACTTGAGTTTGACAATCAGGTTATCAGGCCACTCACTGTTACAATGAATCAATCATTTGATATGATGTAACACTAGTCTATTAACATACACATTAGTACAGCAGATCTGAGACAAGATGTGAATAAGTATGGAATGAAGAATCATACAAATATTAAAATGAGCAACATGTCAAGTCAATCTGATGACCTATCATTGCTTCCTCTCTGCCATATCACACTATTCTTTTCATCTTATGTTTAAATATACTCTACTTAAATTCAAATGTCTTACTTATTTTGAACTTGACATACATGCGTTAGAGTTTTAAGGTATGTTGAGTCTCAATAAAAGTGTTAGACGAGACGTGATGCATCAAATGTATAAACTGCAAAAAGAGCTTTTTTAGGTGTGGGATACTGAGATAGGTCAAATACTAAGTTGATGAAACATCAGTTTATGCTGTGTAATTTTTGTGTACAATCCTTTCTGCCAGAAACAAACACCTGTTTTTTATTTTTACATACCTGAAATACCCATTTATTTCACAGAGAAAAAACATTCAGACAAAAGATCTACATAAACATGGTCATAAAAATCCTCCAGGAGTGGGATGTAGCGTGTCCCCCTGTGAAGCGGTCAGTTGTCAGATCGATCTTTCTTAGCGGACCCATTTGCAGTTTGGGGTATTTTCTGTTCCAACCAGTGGTCCACACGGCCATGGTATGTGCTGTCCTGTCTGTGAGACAGCACATATTAAAAAAAAACTGTTGCTTATCGAAAAGAGTAGCCTATGTGTTGCTTGATGTCTTGTGAGATTGTGCGTTTTGCTTTTACATAATGCATGTTTCAAGTCAGTCTGCAACATAATTGTTTTTGTTCGTATAACTTTTACCAAATTTATTTGGAATTCAATGTTTAGAGAAATGATACTTCTGGTTAATAAGTAAAAATTTGAGAACATGATTGACAGGGATAAAAGTTCATTATAAACTGAATGTTTGCTTTAATAATTCTTAGGAGTAGTGAAAGACTATTTAATATTTAATTGGAAATCCAAAACAGTCATAATTGTCTGACTAACAGTAACACACATTTTACTTTCTAAATACAGTGCATAACGGAAGTAATAACAGTTTTTAAATTTATTTATTTTTTAAACTCAAGTTATTGAATTACTAGTAGGTAATGTATTGTAAATATCAAGAAATGTTTCAGAAATTTTCATTTTAACCCAGGATTTATGTTTATGAGTCTGGCTGCACCTGAAGAGTGCACATCTAAGACTCGTATTACACAAATATAACATTAATATTAAAACATGCATGTTCCTAGATCATGAGAAGTGAAAGAAGCAGTTTTTCACTCGAACTTTTTTTTTTCCAGAGTAATTTTATATTTTAATATAGTTGTAATTGAAGTGTGGCCATCAGACGTTATGTTAATAATTAATACTGCTGGTGAAAGGGTCAGTGTTTTTCAAGTAGAGAACCCTGGATTCCAAATATTGGCTAAGTCAGCATGAGACACTTTCTTATTTGAGAAATGAAGTTTTGAAATAAGATACTTTCATGTAAACCGGCATTGGTCTGGACCAATGAAATATGCCGGTGTAGGTAGCATGCCGGTTTATGCAGAGTTACGGTCCTTGATATTCAACATTTCACATGTAGAAGAGCTGGGGATTGCTATGCTGTTTCTAATAACAAACAACATTAAAACAGATTTTTTTTAAATATAAAAATTAACTTGTACTTATCGGACAATAAATGAACACGAATAAACCAGCAGCTATTAACCAATCATCTTGAACCACAAGTAATGCATTATGCAATTACATGATCTGTGACAGCAGAGTGGATCGGTCGTGGTGGCATCTAATTAACAGTAATTGTTTAGGCAGTTAGCAATGCAACACCGACCATATGCTGGTTTAGACAGAGTTAAAAATAATCGGCTTGTTTGTGTGACGTTTTGTCATTAAGCAACATAAACTAAGTTTGATTCACCACTATTAATTTTTACCAACATGGCTGAGTTTCCAACATTGCACAAAAGCACACTTTCCGGTGACGTCGGACACAATACTATTTCTGCTATATCGGTCCTACTAAACACAGGTTTAATTACACAACTCTTTAAATATAACTCTTCCTCCCCTCAAAATTTCCAAATTACCCACAATTAGTTTTAAACTAAAAAAAAACCAAAACATTATGAACTTTTAACTTAAAAAATCAAGTTTTGGTTGTCTCTCATTGTTCACCACAAACTTGCAATACATAGTTTACCAATTATGTCCATTGGCCACAAACAAAATGAAAAATATGTTTCCATAAAACTAACTAACACTAATTCTATCTATCAACTTCCATAAAACTAAATAACACTAATTCTATGAACTTTCCATTAATTCACTTAAAACACGATTTCAAATAAATCAATCTAGACAGTTTCTATCAAGTCTTTTCGTTGGTTTTCGGTCGCGTCTAGGATATCTCTGTGTTGACTCTATGGGTAGTTGCGGCACATCATCAACAGCATCAGAATTAACAGTTTTATCAGTATCAGAATTAACAGTTTTATCAGTCTCTTCAACATCAACTGATGATTCCACCGAAATGTCAACATATGGAACAATTGACATTTCAGACTGAGTACTAACTGCAGACAGTTCAGTAGAAATGTTAACATCATCGTCAGAATATGCACGTTTACGCAACTGGTCTACATGTCTCTTACACACCTCCTTTCCATCTTTCACTCTGTATGTTACAGGCCCAAGCTGACACAGTACAGTTCCATTCAACCACTTGTCTGATCCTCTGAAGTTCTTTACATGAACTGGATCCCCAATGTTGAATACATGTTTTTTACTTATTTTTGGAATAGTTCGCTTTTGAATGGAGTTCTCCAAACTTGGGCATAAGATATTCAATCTTGTTCTAACACGTCAGCCAAAAAACTATTCTGATGGAGTACATTTTGTAGTAGAGTGCGGAGTGTTCCGATACGCAAACAAGAACAATGCAATCTTCTGATTCATGGTACGTGATTCATGTTCAACTGTTTTCAACTGAAAGTACGAACAGCTAGTTCTGCCTCCCCATTTGAACTTAGTGGTATGGAGCTGACTTGATGTATTTTACTCCATTTTTCCTAAGAAATGTTTCGAATTCCTCTGAAACAAATTGTGGTCCGTTATCTGAAATCAACTGCTCTGGCATTCCATAACTTTCGAAAAGATTTCGCAAAGTATTTACAGTATGTTTTGCTGTAGTACTAGACATGCGAAAAACTTCCATCCATTTAGAATGCGCATCCACCACAATCATGAACATCTCTTTCGTGAATGGCCCAGCAAAATCTACATGTATCCTTTGCCATGGTTTAGTTGGCCAAATCCATGCATTAGCTGTACTTTTTTTCATGACTGGTTGTTGAAGTTGGCAATTCTAACACTTGCTCACTTTCTGTTCTATGTCTGTATCCATGTGAGGCCATCACACATGCAGTCTAGCCAAAGATTTCATTCGCACAATTCCAGGATGATTTTCATGAAGAGAACACAAAATATCTGTTCGATATTTTTCCGGAATGATCATACGAATTCCTCTAAGAAGACAATTTTCCTCCACGGTTAATTCATCTTTTACTCTAAAATATGGTAACAGTTCAGGTGAAATACAAGACTCTTCTGGCCATCCATACATGGTATAATGCACTGCATGAGATAACACTGTGTCTACCTCAGTTGCTTTTGCAATATTTCTTGCAGTGATCGGTAATCCATGGACTTGATTTGTCATTGCTTGCTTGTCTTCAT
>JAULBS010122242.1:0-14066 GCA_032355785.1 Symmetromphalus regularis | reverse complement strand
CTACTGGTTGAACAGTGTGTTTATAATCTAATAGCTACATGTACTGGTTGAACAATGTGTTTATAATCTAATAGCTACTGGTTGAACAGTGTGTTTATAATCTAATAGCTACATGTACTGGTTGAACAATGTGTTTATAATCTAATAGCTATTGGTTGAACAATGTATCTCTAATCTAATAGCTAACTATGTGTTTATAAGCTGTTAGCTTCTGGTTGAACAATGTGTTTGTAATCTAATAGCTACTGGTTGAACAATGTGTTTGTAATCTAATAGCTGATAGTTGAACGATGTGTTTATAATCTAGTAGCTAATAGTTGAACAATGTGTTTATAATCTAATAGCTAATAGTTGAACAATGTGTTTATAATCTAATAGCTAATAGTTGACAATGTGTTCATAATCTAATTGCTACTGGTTGAACAATGTGTTTATAATCTAATAGCTAGTAGTTGAACTATGTGTTTGTAAACTAATAGCTGATCGTTGAACAATATATCTATAATCTAATAGCTAACAATGTGTTTATAATCTGTTAGCTGCTGGTTTGAACAATGTGTTTATAATCTAACAGCTTCTGGTTGAACAATGTGTTTATAATCTAATAGCTAATAGTTGAACAATATGTTTATAATCTAATAGCTAATAGTTGAACAATGTGTTTATAATCTAATAGCTAATAGTTGAACAATTTGTTTATAATCTAATAGCTAATAGTTGAACAATGTGTTTATAATCTTATAGCTAATAGTTGAACAATGTGTTTATAATCTAATAGCTAATACATGTAGTTGAATGATGTGTTTGGACATCATTAAACTATCAGTCCTTTACTGCTATACACATTCAGTCTCTTGTGGTTATATATTTGATCAATTTCTTAATTGAAGTCATTGTTGTGCACAATTCATCATTTTTAGAAAATAATAATGTCATTAGGTGTGATAAATGAGATATACAATGTCTGAAGTGAGTTCCCACTTTCATGTTCCCAGGTCTACAGCATGTTTCCACTCCCTGGAGGGGTTGTTTATTTGATAATGTGTATTACAGCCATTGCTTGTGCTAAAAATTATATACTGAAGTCTGAAACTACAACCCATAACAAGTTAACACCTTATCACTTGAGGACAACTGGTCGGTGTAATTGAGTATGGTATAACCCTTTGAGATGTTTATTTGATAAGGTTCATTAAAACCATTTCTTATGTATGTGTTCAAAATGTCACACTTTAAAATGATAGAATACAAAATGTAGATATAACTTAAAACAAGCTAACATCTTATTCATTAAACACTATTATGATTTGAGTGTTTGATTACCTTGCAACATTTATAAATTTATTAAAACCATTACTTACATGTGTGTTCAAAATCACACTTTAAAATGATAGAATACCAAATGTTGCTATATCTTAAAACAAGTTAACACTTTATTCATTAACTCAAATTATGACTTGAGTGTTTGATTCCCTTGTGGTGTATTATATGCCACTACATCACACTGTTCCTGACATCATATGCTATATATGAATTGGTTTTTGGCTTCAGTTTATTTGCTCATCTACCGTTTGAACAGTTGCTTATGGATTTGCTTATCGAGCCAGTCTATTTTATACAGATCTCTTGTCAGTGTAAATGTGATTTGTTTGCCAATGTTTGATTGATGCTGGCCCAGAGGCCAATCAATTCGTAGTCGATGCATGTCTCTTGGTACCACTATGTTTGTCAAGTTCCATCTGCAGTGGCCGTTCATGGCTCTGTGTTCAATATACTTGAATACTTCTAATAACTGACGTTTGAAATTATGGAGACAAGGATGCTTAATGGCAGGATTTGACCTGACTGGACTGAACAACTTCCTGATCATTTCCTTTTCATTTCTTTGGGGCAGATTCCACTTATGGCTAATTCATATGCACATTTGTGTATGCAAAAAGCATTTTGTATGCAGATAGATTAAAGTAGATTCCATAATGTGTATCCATATGTTTATAGTGTGGTTCCCAAACCATTTTGAGCTGCTGCTGCTGCTGACATTGTGGTGGCAGACTAGCAGTGTTAAGGGCTAGGGGGATCTGTGGTTGTGCTGCACCGGGAAAAGTTTGAAATGTAGATACTGGAAAAACTATTTTAATGGCTTCCAGAGGCCATGTATGGGATCATAAATCTGACCTAACTCAATAAATGAATGTTTTTCCTAATAATCTGCATTTCTTACAATGTATAGAATGTATAGAGGATCTTGGTCAGTTTAATTGGCTATGTTCTTTAACCTAGTGTATCTGTAAGTCTTCCTGATCATTTGCATTGCATAATTGCAATATACAGAAGATCTTTGCAGGCATTCTCACCGAGTCACCATTTTATCTTTAAATCAAGTGACCTTTCACTTGTGCAGAAATAAAAAGTAAAGTAAAGTTTGTTTTATTTAATGACGTCTCTAGAGCACATTATCATCAACTTTTGGACATCAATCATATGGTCAGAGGAAACCCGCTGCTGCCACATAGGCTACTCTTTATGATAAGCAGGAAGGAATCTTTTATATGCACCATCCCACAGACAGGATATACTACAGCCTTTGATGAACCATTTGTGGACCACTGGTTGGAATGGAAAATAGCGGACACACTACCATTTAAACTAATTTCTGCTCCTTGTTCATAAATAAAGTCATTTGTTGTTTATCAGCTTAAGGGTCTATACATTCCACTACTAATGTTAAAAGACATTAAGTTTTTAAACATGAAATGTAAATGGGTAAACGTAAACATTTGTATGCTACACAAGTCATTTTGTATTTTTCTATCAAAGGTTCATCATGTTTAGCAGTCATTGTGGAAAATCTGTATGCCTTTTGAGCTGCAACAAACACAGCTGGTTCTAACAGAAAAGGATAATTTAAAGAAGAAATTGGTCTTAATATGTAATTTTAACTAAACACAAAGGTTATATCGCACATTATTAGTAATATTATTTAGCAATAACAAACTAGTCAGATCAGTTTGAAGGAGCTACTCTTAACATAAAGAAATGCTTAATAACATATGCTATACAATGCACAATAATTCTTAGCTTTACCTCTTTGTTGTATGTTAACAATTGATTTCTTATCTTTCACAATTCAAAGAGCCATAAAGGAACTTGTTACCACTTGATTGAACACTGTTGGACAAAATATCAATATTGCTTTTCAAGAACGAAAATAGAAATATTTCATTTTTGCAGCCATTTTTGTTTTCGAATCATCTATTGTCCGTAGCTGGGGTCAAACTGGTACTGTATTAGTTGCACAGTTTTTATTTTTAGTTAGACATTGTCTATAAGGATGTCTTTTATAGCTAGAGTATTTTTATAAACGTTATTTTCAGTTATAGCTGTGTATTCTCAGTTGTTCCTCTTACAGCAGTGTCAGTCTATTAGTGGGTTTTTAAGATGTTTGTGTAGCAGACTACTTGACATGATTTCTTTCAGCTCTATTGATCTTTTGTTTATGAAACGGTGGCTTAATTACTGGCTACATGCGGTATTGCTTTTAGAATAAATTGATTTTATTTTGTGTAGATGCATTTTTAACTGATAAATATTAACAGTGTGATAAGAAAGATTTGTTTGAAATCTTATGGTGTACAAGAAGAAGAAAATAATTTTGATATCCATGGGTTGAAATAATGTCATACTAACCAGATTTGGCCTCAAAACATCCTCCTGGACCATGAGATATTTTTGTCCATGTTCCCAACACTTTTATTTTGCATTTATACTGACAAAATGTTTTAAGTAAAATACAACAAGGTCCACTTAATTGCATTACTGAAAATAGCATATTCCTGTTATTTGCATAATATTCTGCTGCACAGAACCATTTGTATACAACTATATACAAAGAATTTCTTTTAACTGCATATGGTTCCAATCAGTGGTCCACATCTGGTTCATCAAAGGCCATAGTATGTGCTGTCCTTTCTGTGGGACAGTGCATATAAAAGACCCCTTGCTGCTCATCAAAAAGAGTAGCCGCTGTGGCAGCAATGGGTTTCCTCTAAATAAATATGTCAGAATGACCACATGTTTGATGTCCAATAGGTGATGATAAGATAAAAATCAATGTGCTCTAGAGGCGTCATTAAATAAAACAAACTTTACTTTTTAACTCTACCTGCTTTCTTTGTTATGTCTGGTTAATTGCATAAGAAAATGTCGAAAACTGTTTTCCCCACAGACGGGACATCACATACCATGGCCTTTATTAAACCAGTTGTGGACCACTGGCTGGAATAAGAAATAACCAATACTATGTATGATGATTTATAAAGCAAATGCGACATTCCTCCATGCTGGAGGTGTAGATAATCTTGTAATATAAAGCTTATGTCGCTTCAAGCAGGGTGATAATTTGCTGGTGACATTTTTATGGCTGAGATAGTGAAATGTTGTCATTATGCAATTGTGGTGCAAAAGAGATTTATACCGTGATTGAATACTCTGTGAAATAGCCAAAGCCGTTGGGTCATGTCAGTGAATTGATTCTGTCACTCGCCAATCAATACAAGAAACATCCATAAAATGAAGATATTCAGAGTCACTGTTGAATAACCATGAAAGTTGGAATGTGATTCTCTCGGAGGCATCGGTCTCTCGAATGATTATATTGATCAGTCCACGCTCTTGGTTAACAGATAATTGCCAATGTTTTAGGATCGTTTTCAACAGCAACGGCTAACGGACACAAAAGAATGTAAGTGAGCACACTATACTTGTTTACGTCTTTTACAAGTAATACTATAACAGTTATTGTGTATTTGTTTCATTTTTTCTCTTATTCTAATCCTATTGCTCATTATCTTAGAAAGCTCGTCAATTTAGGTAATGGTTTTTAATTTGCAGAGCGGCCATTCATTTGATTGCAGTGCTCTGTGTGTATGTTTACTCCGAAAATTGTGAGTGCTCTAAATTTGATTTCCATGGAAATGGCATCAATGTTAACGTGATATTACATCACAGTGGACTATAGCAAGGGGGATTTTATTTCACGCTGATTAAAAGTAAACCTCGGGGTAAAAATACCTCTTATGTTTAGACATTCCGGTATTTTCTTGGTATTTTCGGTAATATGATCAGCAGCCTATATTCCAGGCAATGCTTGTTGCTAATTATATGTAATGTAATACGTGCAAATTTATCTGTTAAGCTCAGGATTTGCTAATTAAAGTGTATAGGTTACAGACTTTTAGGGCTAAATGTCTCAGCTCTGTTTACCACAATCTAGAAATATTTTATGTGATGTAATTGAGACATAATGCTGAATAGTGTGTAATGCCAGTCAAAACAACAGTTTATTTAGGAATATTCAAAGAGAATGGCAAAAAATAGTGTTATAGAATTTGATACAGAAGGGAAAAGGGGTTGAAAATAATTTCTAATAATAATAGTGATAAAATTTAGTTGATTTAGGAATATTGAGGGAGAAGGGTAGAAAAATAGTGTTACTGAATTTGATACAGAAGGGAAAAGGGGTCGAACGATAAGATCTAATTATAGTGATAAAATATAGATTTTTGATTGTACATGAAATGTTTTAAATTTTTTATGTTTTAACCAAGATGATGAAGCATAGTGTTTTTGTTTTATTTTTAAGTTATTGATATCACACAAAGAAACCTATAAATGCACATATTGCTGTGAAGCCATTGGTTGATGCCTATAAATATCGTCTTTCAAGTTTCCGTCTGTCCTTTTTATCTTTGTATTTGATTTTTCTTTACCTATACACCCACATAATCAATTTCTCTTTCTGTTTTAAGTAAATGGCCTTGAAGTATTGCACAATTATTATTCTATTAACATAAAAGATTTATAAAACACTTTTAAAAAATGCATACTCTTTTTTATTGAGAGTGATTGAAATACTCTATTCTGGCTGGTATCAGATGGAAAACATCTCAAGCCAGTAGATATTTTAGTTTTCCAGCCTTACAGGTTGAGAATTACTTTACTGTTACATGGTCACTGCAAAAATCATGAAATTTGGACTATTATTCATAAGGACTTTCATATGGCATATGATGGCAAATGCTGTGATACCATCATTAACTTTGACCTCTGTATCTGTTGTCATTTAATTTTTTTTTATTGAAATTCTTTTTTGTTTAATGACATCACTAGACCACATTGATTTATTGATCATTGGCTATAGGATGTCAAAACTTTGGTAATTTTCACACATAATCGGTGTCCTAGGATCCTCAGACAGATTTTGAACCAGCTTGAGAGTCTGATGTTCTACCATTGGATCACTAAGGTTCATCTATCATGTGAAAAGTGATATACAGTAGAATCCTCTTAATTGCATAGACATTTTGACCAAATACTTTATATGCAATTAACAGGATTATTCCTTTATCAGAAATGCCCATGTTACAATTCTTGTACAATCTGGTATGAAATCAAAGTACATTTATCAAACAGTGATCACAAAAATCTGAAATACTCAATATAGTAAGGAATTCTTTGACCATGTAACCTGTATGCTATAACAGATGCAAAAATAGTATATGGTTACACTTACTTTGTGATTATTTGATTAAAATGTTAAGATGCACCATGAAAAAAGTTTTGTACATTTTCTTATGCTATTAACCAGACATTACAAAGAAAGCATATGCAATTAAAAGAAATGGTTCTATGCAACAGCATATTATGCAAATAATAGAAATATGCTATTATCAGGAATGCAATTAAGTGGACTTCATGATGTTTGCATCTGACATAGTACAGTGGATAGCTTCAATTACTGTTATAGTTTTGAATAATTGTCAAAACATTGTTGACATATCATGTCTTTGCATATTCCTTTCTGCTTAGTTCTTAAGCCTATTGTTTCACTCACCAAAATGATATATTTGCATCTAACGAAGCACAGTGAATGTCTTCAATGACTGTTTTAGTTTCGAATCATTGTCAAACCATTGTTGACATACCATGTGTTTGCATCTTCTTTTCTACTTAGTTCTTGTGCTCATTGTTTCACCAAAATGATGAAGAGACATGTATGTGCAACATATTTCATCACCAACCCCACGGAAAATGTCCATGGTAAAATAAATACTGTGAAGAAACAGTGTCTACAGCATTTTCCACTGCAATTTTAGCGTTCACATGTTTCCAACACTGATTTCATTTAAAAAAATAAAAAAATTGAAAAAATAAAATTTTGTCTGTGGCAAAAAAGTGCCATGGAAAATGAAAAACTTCTCGGCAATCACCATAGTATTGCTGATCACCACGGGCAATTTCAGGGGTTGCATCACACATGACTTTAAAAAGTGATACATCATATTTTAAACTGTTGCTTTTAAACTTGAACCACCGATATATTTTAGCTTCTATTAACTAGGTGGTAGACAGTGGGGGAAGATCATACAAAGGATATATATCGGTATTGGTGTTTTCGTTGTCGCTGTTGTAATTTAAATTGTTAATTAAATATATTTGCATGGTTTATCATTTCAGGTACCTACATGTAATTTAAACAACCGTGACAGTATTAAGATGCAGTTTTAGTGTGGTGGTAAGTACAACTGTTGTTTGCCTTTACTATTCTTGTCCAAGCTTCATGTTCTGTGGAAAAGTGTATGTGAAAGATTCCTTGTTGCTAATTAAAATGAATACACACATGTATATTTACACATTGGTAATGACACCAGTTTCTTTTACAAACTATGTGTCTACAGGGGTCGAACTTTGGAATCAAAAGGGAACCAAGGCAATTTTGAGGACACTTCAGGGCACAATGACAAATGTGAGTTTCCTGTGGGACAAGCAGGAAAAGAGGGCATAGCAATATTTGCCTTCGTTGGAAGTGAAATTGAGAGGGCATTGGGGCAGAGGGACTGTGTGACATGGCAAATAACTCAATGTGTTGGTAAAATATGGCCCCTGTGTCTACATTAAGATTTGTTTTATGCCTTAAAGCTGATAATTAAACACTCTGCTGATGGTGTTAAGAAAATATTCCTTTTTTCTTTATCACAGTTTTCTAGATCATACTTGTATTGTCATATTTATATTGTCACTGCCCCTTTCCCCCCAAGGCACAATTTTTTTTATTTGGAACAAGTCCTTTAAGAACAGATTTTGTGCTCATAGCAATCATAAAGTAAAATTTGTTTTATTTAACGACGTCTAGAGAGCACATTGATTTTTATCTATCATCGGCTATTGGACGTCAATCATATATATACATGTATGTCTTTAGAGGAAACCAACTGCCACCACATAGGCTACTCCTTCCGATAAGCAGCAAGGATCTTTTATATGCACTGTCCTATAGACAGGACAGCACATACCATGACCTTTGATAAACCAGTTGTGGACCACTTGTTGGAACGAAAAATAGCCCAAACTGAAATTGGGTCAACTGAGAAGGATCGATCTGATGACCGATGAGTTCACAGGCAGACACGCTACTGTTTGAGCTAGATCCCGCTCCCCTTAGCGATCATAATTAAATCTTTTGTTGGAAAAATGTATGTTAATCAGTATACACTTACGCTCAACCAAAAAAGAAAGTATGTGTTGAAATATTGAATATTTTTTTAATATGCCATTTCACCATAATTGAAAACCACTGTCCGTATGCAACTTTTGATATTACTGCACACACACGTACACACGCACGCACGCACACACCTCCTCCTAAATTCAAGAATGTCTGCCATAAATGTCATCTGGTTTATGAAATAAATGACTATTGATTACATGCATACTTTCTTTTTTGTTGAAGTATATATACTACTCAACTTTCCATATAGAATTCATATGTCTAATAAAAAGTTTGTATATATCCTAAATTTGTACGACAGGGGAGCATTGAGATACAAATGTATGCCATCACATTTATTCCAGACCTCATTAGGATATGCCATCCGTTGTACACAATAAATTTACTTGGTATTTGTTACGTTATTTCTTAAAGGATGTAAAAGTTTCAGAAACCACTGGCCACTGAATTGGTGCCTTTCCGAATTCACTATTCAGAAACTATTTATTTGAGATATGTCAGCACAATGGTGCATGACCACAGTTGGATATATCATCTGTTGTACATAATAAATGTATTTGGTTTACATAACATGTTATTTCTTATAGGATGTAACATTTTCAGAAATCTCTAGCCATGGAATTAGTGCCTTTTTGAATTCACTAGTCCAGCTAAAATTAGCACAGTGGCAGCCCACAAAATTTATGGTGGCTGTTAAAAGTGCTATCATAAAAGCTGTCGTAAAGTTGGTCTGTGGCAGCATTGTACTGCTATTGCAAAAATATACTCAACCAAAAAAGAAAGTATGCATGTTGAAATATTGAATGTTTTTTAATGTGACATTTCATCACAATGAAAAACTAATGTATGCATGTACCACACTATACCACACATTGCACACACCTACTCCTAAATGGCTTGGTTATCTAATTCCAGAATTTCTGCAATGAATGCCATCTGGTTCATGAAATAAATGACTATTGATTACATGCATATTTTCTTTTTTGGTTGAGTATATAAATGTATTATGCAGTACACTCATTTTCTTAAAATTGTTGTCACAGTGCGACAGTAAAAGAATTTCACGATGACGGTTAAGTGCCGTCATAACATTGTCTGTATTTCAAGGGTTATAGCCACAGTAATTATTTGGTAGCTGGATGCAAAAAGCTTTAGTTACAGGCATCAAATTACTATCTACAAGATGCCCCTTCTTAGTATCCCTATTAAATGTTGAGGAGTATATGACACCATTACCATGTCTAGCACGTAACAACCACTTATTAAACAATTTCCTGGTGTGTCATCAAACGTTTTTGTCCTTTCATGCAAGAATAAACTAGAACTGGAATCAATGAACACTTGAAAGTTGCATTTACATCACCTTCTTCCTTGAGCTAATAAAGAAGTTCTTTGTGTGGATTACTTCTTTTTTTTTCTAAAATTTCATTTAACTATTCCTGAATTGAGATGTATCTGAGACGTTTAGCATCTGCCTGAAGTGTGATTGGTCATCAAATCAATCCCCTTCCACTGGCATAGTAAGAAGGGGGGTGGGGTCAAGGAGGGGCAAGGGCCCACTTTTTAGATATTTTGTATATATTCATTTTCCAATGTAAATATATTATGTATGTCTCTGTGTACCCCCCAACTTTTTGGCATCTTCATACACCACTGCCTTCTGTGGTATGTACCATTCTGTCTGAAGACAATAGTACATAGAAGACTCCTTTTTGCCAGTTAGAAAGTGTAGCCTTTGTGGTAGTAGTACGTTTTTGTTTTGTTTTATTTAACAACACCACTAGCGCACATTGATTTATAAATCATTAGCTGTTGAATGTCAAACATTTGGTTATTTTGACATGTTGTCAAGTGTGAGCCAGCCTCTAATGGGCTTTGAACCACTGTCATCAGTTTGAGAGTGTGATGTTCTACAACTGGATCACAGAGGTTCTGGTGGTTGTAGGATTCACCTGCAAACAATGTGTCACAAGTAACAAGTGTTCGATACCTATTATAGCTGTTCATTTAAAACCAATTATGTTAAACAAATGTACTTTTACATATTGTGTGTTTAATACTTACCATAATAGCAGCTTCTTAACCAATTTGCTGTGATGTCATTAACAAATCATTCATTTCTTTTTAAAGTCAGCATTCACCTTTTCCCATGTTTTTACTTTTTTTCCCTCATACATTTTGCAGCCAAGTAGGTATTTTTTTCAATTTTCATTGAGCAAGAACAACTGAAATATAACCTTTTTCATGTTCATTATATTCAATATAGTATTATGAATTAATTAATAAAATAATACAATAAAATTTAAAGGATTCGATAGTTTTCATAATTATTTGGTAATTTCCGTACACTATTTTGTTTTTGTCCCAGACATGAGTTCAGTAGTGCCAGGGTTTTTTTATGTAAAGGAAGCCTTGCAGTTATTCAGTGTCATATCTTTTCGCTATGGTTCACTAGGTCACACTGAACTATACAAACAGAGTTTACAAATGTTGTTAACTGTCCTTATTTCACTTTCCAAAGTGTGTAATTAAGTTTTAAATAAACAGTACTTATAATAATGCCAAAAGCTGGTGACCATTTGTGATTGGCACATTTTGAATTTTGAATTTTTTTGTTGTTCATTCCAGACATTTTAAAATCATTGAAGGAAAAGGGTAGAACTTCAGTCATTTATATATCGTAGGAAAGAATTTATAATGCCAAGGGAAATAACTCTTGAGATAATAAGAGTTATTTCCCATGACATTATAAATTCTTTCCTACGGTATATAAATGACTGAAGTTCTATCTCCAAAGTTAGATCACACCAAAACATAAACAGATTAAAATTGCTTGGAAAGGGAACCCAAAGGTATTTTAAAGGTATTTAATATTGGAAGGAGTTACTTATACATGTGCATCGTGAATTTCACATGCAATATCCAGATCAATTGTAGATCTTATGAAGAGCATTTCAAAAAATCATAAAGTCCAAAGTAGGCAGAATACATCTCTGATATTTTTACTGAGAGATAGCACATATATGAAGAATAAATCATTGAAGTTTCAAAGCTGTGTGACCTATACCCCTAGAGATATGACCGTATTTGTGACACAAAATATTATTGATAACATGTGTTGTGGTATTTGGTACAACTTCTTTCCAACACGTCTTACGCTTAATATGACAAGAAATTTGGATTCCCCATTGATTAATTTAAATACCACATTTGAAAGCTCTGCAATAATTATTACAACTTTTATGAAATTTTGAAAATGATAATCAAAAGTGTCAAGGAAATTCACACAAATGCCACAAATCTGACAAAAACACAAAACTTCAAACCTCTGCCAAAATTTCAAATATTATCCGATTAAACTAACATTTTCAGGATATCATTTTTTAATGGATATTTTGACATATATACATGTATTTTTTAGCCTATTCTAAGGCGGAGTAGTGGAAGCCATTTGTTGATCTGACATGGAATGACCCTGGTGTACTGTCACACATTGGTAGACTTTTTTAACGCCCCTTGTACACGACTACCATCGTAACCATGTAAATACTTTTAGGTTTTGTTACACTGAGTATCATGCATGTAGTTAGTATTGTAAAACCATTTTCTCTTTCAACTTGGATTTAGCGAACTTTGTGAAAACTTCAGTTTGCGACGTCTTAAGATACTTTAGGCGTTGAGTCTATTTTAAAGAAGTCACATCATTCAGGTACAGCATTATTATATCTGTGTTATAATTTTCATTTCTAATACTTGGCAACTTAAGTTGACTAAATGTTTTGCTAATAGCTTACCTTTAACATTGTTATAAAACACCAGACGTTGTGCACGAAATAATAACAACTCGTTTATTTTTTATGTTTACAAATAGAAGCAGAACGTAATAATCATCTACATACCAGAAACCTAGATTGTTTGTACATGAGATGTGTATTTTGTATGGTGGAAGATGTTAAGTTTGAGTTGAAAGGGGATTAGATGTAGTTTTGTTATCATAGCTCTAATGTGTAGATGCATCTTCCCAAGTTTGATTAATGGTACTAGACTCACACTTGTTTCTTTGAAGTGGATTGGCCTATTTGGGTCAGAATCTAGACATGACGGTTAAAGTAATACTTATCATATTACATAGATAATTTTATATTGTATCAGTATAGTACATCAGTAGTTTTAACGCACGTCGTGACACATGCTGTTCACATAGTACATTATAATTTAGATATATTTGGCTTCTAACATACAGCATTTACGTTACAGCTTAAAACATTGGTTAATCAGGGAATGGGTTATTTGGTTTCTAACGTATATTTATGACATGATGACTACAGAAAGGAAAGAAATGAATAACTACACTCCAACACATTATTGTTCAGTAACTATTATGTATCACATATATAATACGAAGTGTTCAATTTTTTCATGAACCTTTCCCACATTGAAATAATATAAATGAGGTCTTACTGAAGTGCAATGGGTCACCACATCGATCCCCTTAAATGGACTCAGTTGGACTATTTGTCTTTCCAGCCAATAAATCATATTTTGAATAATAGACCATGGTATGTGTTGCCCTGTATGTGGGAAAACGCTTATAAAAGATCCCTTGCTGCTAATCAGAAAAAAGTATCCAGTTTGTGGATGTTTTGACACTTAAAAGGCACTGAACAAATAGTGTGCTGGGGAGGGGTGTCATTAAACAAATAATCCTTTCCTTCGATGGTGATTACAGAGGGAGGAATATCTATGGATGTTTTAGTTATCGTATTTTATTTTCTAATTTTCGTGTTTGCCAATTTTAAACAAATTTATTAAAACTATTTGTAAGTAAAATGCCTTGTTTTCAAAAGCTTTAAGTTGGTAATACTTACCACAATCCCTCCATGTAAACCAAGCAAGCCCGTAGCCAGGATTTTTGATGGGGGTTTCTTTTTGGTATTAAAAGGGCACTTGCGAGCGTAGCGAGAAACACTTGGTTGGGGGTTGCCTAGGGCACCCGGTGGGGTCCAGGGCCAAAACACCTGACAGTTACAGGCCTTATTTAATTGATTTTATAGGCCAATAAATATATTTTAAAAATAGGCAATTAGTTGAGATTTTTTTAATAACAATAGAGAAAAACCATGGGTCATGCACCAATAATCCTATTATGATATAAACTCCAAAGGGATGCAAGCAACCATGAACAAAAATGGCTTGCGTCACTTTGGATTTTGTACCATACTGTAATTTCTTTATGACAGAATCAGTGAAATACAGAAGTTTGAAACAATGTCAGGAATTACACCGAGTGACCGGGGTGACTCCTGACATTGTGAGGATGGTCTTGTTATTAAGCATGGATAATGCTAACTAGCATTCTTCTAGGTTGTTTCCTTCAAAATATGTCAGTTACCAAGGGCGAAAATCCCTTCTAAAAATGGGGGGGGGGGGACGAAACATACCCTTGACCAAAAAGTTGGGGGACTGACCATCCCGCGGCCCCCCCCCCCGTCCCCCCCAC
>JAULBS010122241.1:12475-29059 GCA_032355785.1 Symmetromphalus regularis | reverse complement strand
AGAATTCATCAAGTTATAGACTAAAATCACAAGTCAGGAACTTGTCCAACTGCTTTGTGAGAATTCATCAAGTTCTAGACTAAAATCACAAGTCAGGAACTTGTCCAACTGCTTTGTGAGAATTCATCAAGTTATAGACTAAAATCACAAGTCAGGAACTTGTCCAACTGCTTTGTGAGAATTCATCAAGTTCTACACTAAAATCACAAGTCAGGAACTTGTCCAACTGCTTTGAGAGGTGTGTTTTTTTTTCTTTCTTTTTTTTCTTGTAGTGAACTTGATATTCAGGTTGTAACCTTGCAAATGAATATTTATTAGGTGTCTGTACTTAAAGTGATTATTATGTAGAGTCACATGTACTTCATATTGTTTATGTATAGTATGTACATTCATACCATTACGCTTTTTAAAATGTTTGTTACTTACTTTAAAGATCCCAAACTGAAAATTCTGAAAGTGATTTTGTTTTCATGGGGATTGGGGGTTGTTTGACCTGCAACATTTCATAACCAATGAATTAATAAAAAATTCATTATTTATAAAATATTTCCTACCTTCAACTTTTAAATGACAACTTCATTATTAATAATATTTTTGTTTGATTTGTGGATACTTTTATCATCTATCCAAGGTTGTTGAAGAAAATATCTGAAAACCAAATTATAAAAAATGCTTAATTATAAGTTGCCATTTTAAAATGGAAGAAAATAATATGCACTGTCATATAACCTTCAGACACAACATGCACTGGCTTGTTGAAAACATGAAGATGAGGCATACAAACAATTTCCAATCAACAGTTTTTCTTTTATTACATTTTATTAAAATCCCTTTTCCATGCCTTTGTTATTTATGTTTTATGAATGATAAGATTTTGTATGGTAAAATACTAAAAATAAAAATGAAGGCAGTATAATTTTTTATTTTTTTATATATATCTATATGTATATATTTATCTATATATCTGTCAATATCTTTATGTACATATATCATCTTACATGAATAGTAATAATATATCTGTTCAGTCCTTGATACAAATAACATGTAGTTAAACTTCAGTTGTCTGTAAATTGGAAGCCTATTTCATTTTGCTAAACCTATTATAAAACATCTTTACTTGTTACACGAACAATGACAAACATTTAATATTTGAATGTAGTTTTTACATTCCTGCCTGAAACATATAAATGCCAATTTATGACAAAAATCTGGAATATGTCAAAATAATTTACTCAAAGACTTGACTTCCTGTGCATGTATTTTCATTAGATTATATACTGAACACCAAAAGAAATTCTAATTTAATTTGCAATATTTGATTGAATAAAAGTTAACTATATTTAGACTTTGGCTGTTTTGCTTACTGGAGGCATGTGCAGTGAAGTGTATAGCATGCGCAGCATGAGTTTTATGAATTTTTCATCTAATTTGATTAAACTGGATCTGAACAAACATTTGTGTTTCTTTTGCTGTTCAGTATAGATTTTTTGATAGCATATGTCAGTTGTGAACCACAGACAGGAACTGAAAATAATTCCAGGTTTCCTTTTGGTGTGATTGATCCTATGATCTATCATAACTAAATTAGTCATGCTACAGATAATAATAAATAGTTGCTGCTAGCTTAGAGGTTTCGTCAAGTCCCGAGTTTACAGTACTTTTACCACAAACTGATCCCAGTAGCCAAGGGCTAGAACTGTGTTCATTTTGCTCGCTGTCTTGTGTGGCAAATTAGTGACAAAGTGGCAAGGTAATGCTTCATTATGGCCAACATTTACTTAAAGTAACATAATCACCATTGCATTTTTTCATTTTCACCACAAAATAGCCTATTGATTTTTATAACGATATGTGAAAATTGCACCTTTAGATGCGATCACACAAAAAATTACAATCAAATTGGGTCATTTACGAGTAGAATGTAATTTGGTTTGCATGGTAATTTTAGTGGAGAGGTCGTACAATGCTAACAGGAGTTAAGACTGGCTGAGCTGTGTTCAAGCCATGCCGTGTGCATACACAGCTTCACCTTGGTACTGGATTAAAGTTCATCTTCATTTAAGGCCACACTTTCTTATAAAGTTTGTTTTATTTAATGATGCCTCTAGAGCACATTGATTTTTATATCATCATTGGCTATTGGACATCTATTGGAAACCAGCTGCCACCACATAGGCTACTCTTATCGATAAGCAGCAAGGGATCTTTTATAAGCACCGTCCCACAGACAGGACAGCACATACCGCGGCCTTTGGTGAACCCATTGTGGACCACTGGTTGGAATGGAAAATAGCCCAAACTGCAAATGGGTCTACTGAGAAGGATCGATCCAATGATCGACAGCTTCACAGGTGGGCCCACACTTTCTTTTTCAGAATATTATCTTTATTATTATAATTAAAAAAAAAAATTTAGTTTTTTTTTTTTTTTTTTTTTTTTAATGACTACTAGAGCTCATTGATCTATTAATCATCGGCTACAGGATGTCAAATATTTGGAAATTATGGCATGTAGTCAAGCGTGAGTCTGCCTCAGATGGGTTTTGAACCAAAGTCATTAGCTTGAGAGTACAGATTTCAGGCCATAGGATTTCATGGTAATGATCATTACTAATAGCATGTCGGTACCGTATCATCAAAATCATGGAACCGAAATTTAGTTTCCCATAATTTTCATATCACTGCTGAGTTATTTTAGATTGCTGAAAAACAGTTTCCGATTGGTTCCTATGATCCAAAAGCACGGAACCGAAACAATTTTCCCATGAAATTTCAAATCCTATGGCCTAAGATTGTTTGAAGCAAGTTCTGAAGCTGGTTGGAATAAAAATAAAAATAAAATATGTTACAAATTATTTTCACTTGCAGAAAACTAGACAGACAGCTGAATGTGATAAGGTTTTTTGAAATAGATTGTTTGATAAAGGGTATAAATTCCTAAGACAAAGATTTTTATTATCTAATCATTTCCTCTAAATACTGGTTCTAGCATGGTGTGAAAAACAAGCCAAAATGGAGTTTTATTTTTATTCCATTTTTTCACAAATGCATGTTAGCAAATCCATAAACTAAAAAATGAAAAGGTTTGGCCTAATGATGCATTTTTAATGTTTCTAGATTTCCTTTTTTTGTCTCCTTTCCTGTCCTGCCCAAGGGCACACCATTATACTGTAGATAATGCATGTAATCTTTACTGATGTGTCTTGTAACTGATCACATGCACATATAGGATAATTAGAAAATCAACGACTGATTAACTTTGCTTGCTAAAGAGATAGTTTGATTTCACTTTGTCATTAGTTATTTGTTGCACACAACAAATGTATCATTCATGTTAGTACAGGGAATAAATCTTCACTCCCTCCCCCCTCCTCCCCACTCATAATAAAAATTAGTATGCACGAAATTCTGATATTTTTCAGTATTTCCATCAACATTTAAAAAAATTAATTTAAATTTGCATGCTGTCCTTGACCCGCCTATGAACATTTTCTGTGTATGGATGTGAACAGTTCCCAAATTCCTAAACTGACTTTGTATTACCATGCAAAGATTTGTGAGATATTAGTAGTCTAATTATTATTATAATTTTTGTGTTTTGTTTAACAACACCACTAGAGCACATTGATTTATTAATTATCAGCTATTGGAAGTCAACAATTGGTTATTTTGACACATAGTCAAGTGTGAGCCAACTTCCAATGGCTTTTGAACCACTGTCATCAGCTTGAGAGTCTGAGGATCACATATAGTCTAATTAAAACCAATACATTCTTAATTATTGTAGTTAGAATGAAAGCTTCAGAATCAGTCACCACATTTTAACCCCTCCAACCTCCGCAATTAAGAAAATGTCCATGGCAAAATAAATGCTGTGGAAAAATAGTGTTAGTGGCATTTTCCATGGCAACTTTAGGGTTCACAAACTAATATACCTTTAAAAAAAAAAAAATCTGCAGGAAAAAATATGTTGTGGAGAATGAAAAAACTCCATGACAATCTCCACGACATTGCCGACTGCCATGGGCAATTTCAGGGGCTGCCTCTCTGACTGTATACAAATAAGGGACAATCTACTCTGCATGTCTTAATTAAAACATGGTTGGTCACTTTCCAGTTTCCTGAGTAGGCAGATGCATGTAGTCTGTGTGATAACAAATTAAAACAGATCCGTCCATTGTACAGTCCATTTATAGATGATATATTATAGTCTTCTGTGTGAAACGTACAGTAATTTAGTCTGTGCCCTTCCTTTGTTAATAACTTGCTTAATGAAGTCATTGAAACCTATTTCCTTTCTGTGCATCACTATCATATTCCATACTGTATGCAGAACAGTATATACTGTACGTTGTATTGATTAGTGTTTAACTTGATTGTTATGTTCAGAGCAGTAATATGACTAAATTCATCAGTTTCACTTTTCATTATTTTATACTATCATCACACATTGTATCGTGTAGATCCAGTTACAAGTCCCCAGTTTCATCTAAATAGTGTTATTTATATAAATATTCAATATTTTATTTCTATATTCAGGTATTGTGTTGTAAAACTGTTATTATTATGTTACATTTGTATTTGTGAGCCTGGGTAGAATGGTAGAGCATCGGACTCTCAAGCTGAAGACAATGGTGTGAGCCTGGGTAGAATGGTAGAGCATCGGACTCTTAAGCTGAAGACAATGGTTAAAAATCTGTCAGAGGATGGCTCACACTTTAACTATATGTCAAAAATTATCAAATGTTTGACATCCAATAGCTGAGGATTAATATATCAATGTGATCTAGTGGTGTCGTTAAACAAAACAAACATTTGTATGTTTACCAATGCCAAAAATAAAGAATTACCATGTAAATTTCAGAATGCCCCAAAGTGTAATATCCTATACCCACACCAAATCATCTTTAATTAAAACAGTCAAAAACATTTTTAATTTTTATAATAGCTAATTATATTATTTGGATAGCCAGGAAACCGAATCTCAAGGTATCTAAATTACAAGTGCCTGCTATAAAAAAGGTAGTGTTCCCTAACTCTTTTTGGCTAGTATACCACATAATTTGAATTAAAACATGCAAAAAGATTTTTTAAATGCTAATATTATTTAGATAGTCAGGAAATCGAATCTTAGTGAATCTTAATTACCACTACATGCTATAAAATAGGTGACGCTCCCTAACTTTTTTTACTAGTATACACCAAGACTTGAACAAGAAACTATTAGGCCCAGTTTCTCGTTTATGGTTCAGCCATGATCTACAGTTCAACCCATTCTTTTAACATGTGTGGGTGCCTTTTAAACAAATAATCGAGGTTGAACTGTCGACGAGAAATCGGCCCTTAGACTGTCAGATATCAGATCACATTTGTTGAAGATATTATCTTTCTAATGATAATAGCGACATAAACATCCTGCATAAAACTAACCATATCATGTTCAAAATAGAATAACATCTGATACTTGTCTTTCATATGTTAATCAATATATCACAGAATACTGAAAATGTGGAAAAATAAATCACAGATGAGAACTCTCCACAGATTCACAGAATTCCAACTTTTAAATGGTTATGTATCTTTTGCGATTTCTACCAGCCTATAGGATATCAAATTTCATGGGAAACACTTTTTTGGTTCTTTACTTTTGTTCCCATCGGAAATTGTTTTTTGGTTATCCATAGTAATGCAGTAATGATAGGAAAATCACGGGAAACGAAATTTCTGTTCCATGATTTTAATGATTGTACCAACACACTACCGGTAACGATCGTTACCATGAAAACCTATGGCCTGTGCTAGTATGTGCTGAATGTAAGGCTTGTTTTTCAAAGCGCCACCTATACTTTATTTACTTAATAATCACTCGGAACTGTCTGTGAACACCGAAGAGTAATAAAGCACCATCTATACTGAATTTTTTGTGGGGAATCTCAATTTTTTGCTCACGTGATATGTGAACACACCATAATGCTTATGTTTTCCGACTTTTTTCACATTTGCCATTTTCATCCCTGATAAATGTGATGAAATATTTTGTATGACTTCCTCTTCTTTGTTTGTCTTGTTTAACGACACCACACGAGCACACTGAATTATCAGTCATTTGCTATTGGATGTCAAACATTTGGTAATTTTTACACGAAGTCAAGTATGAGTCAGCCTCCGACTGATTTTGAACCACAGTCTTCAGCTTGAGAGTCCGATTTCAGAAATCTGATCAGGCTGCTAGTTCAAAGCATATCCACTCCCAGACTAAATATTGCTGATTATGATAACAACAAATAAAACTTACATTATCAGTATTGACATTAGATATCAAGGCACAAAATAACCGGTGTCGCATCGCAGTTTGCAATGGGAAAAAACCCGAACTGCTAGTCAAAATTATCTGTTTAAAGCAAAATGCAAAACACCACTTTTTCTCTGAACCAATGATCTTTAATGAATTGTTCCTTGGTTTCACTACATTACTATAATGCCAATGAATTGATGATACTACACAGAGTTCAGTAATGTACTCTCACAAAGCTTGCTAGAAGTAGCCCACGAATTGTTGGAAATTATTGCTACACATTTTACCAAAATTGCTAATCATTTTTTAACCTTTGTTAGCAATTTGCTAGTTAAGTGAAAACTATTATTTTGTGCCTTGGATATACATGTATTTATATCAATTTTCTTTTAAAACGTGTCACTATCGTTGAGCCACCCTCTGACGGATTTTGAACCACTGTCGTCAGGTTGACAGTCCGATGACCTACCACTGGATACCTCTCCTCACTGACAGATGTATACAGCATAGTTAACTGGTAAACTGGAGTATTTGAGCAATTGGATGTTTTATTTGATTTATCACACAGAGAGCACTGGCCAATTTTGCTCTGATCAATGAACTGAAGTCGGTGAAACCTTAATGAAGAAAGTTGATTTCTTTGACTCCTATTATTAGAACTAAGATGCTACATATATGACCCACTAAATAAACCCAACAAGAAATGAATCGACATATGTATGTACACGCAGGCCAGAAGGGGTTTGGGGGGTGGGGGATCATGTAGCCTGGTACAAGAATGCTGATAATGTAAACAGAGCCAAGAGGGATCCTAGGTACACTACATGTACATGTATATACCCATACATAAATCATATATATATTTAGCACTGATTACAAAAATACTTAATTAGCAGTTTGAAATTGGGCCTATATTTCCCATTTGGCACAGGCCTTTTGCCAGTTCTGCACAACCCTGTGAATACATAAGAGAAAACTAACACATTTTAGTTTTAAAAAATGGTCTTTCAAATACTTGTAAACAAATAATAACAAGAAATCATTCTTTATATTTAAAATATAATCATGTTACTTTTCTGTAAAAATTACAACCTGTATTTTTGAGTAAAGAAAAAACATTTTCTTTAAATTTATTTTTACACTTTTTTGGTTTTATATTTTTATACAGAGAAAAAATAAGATGAACTGTAAAATAAAGGAATAATTTTATACTTAAACATTGACCAAAAAATAATTCTGTATTTGAACATTGTCAAAAAATCTTCTAAATACATAAATGTAAAAAATGACTATTTTGGCAAACAATGTATCAATTTCTATACAAAAAACCCAAATGGAACATAAGGCAAAGGTTATCTATCCAATAATGTCCGAAACCATAAACTGTAAAAAAAGAAAGGAATGATTTTATACTTAAACACTGACCAAAGAATGATTCTATATTTGAAAACTGTAAAAAAAATCTTCTAAAAACATAAATCTAAGAAATGACTATGTTGACAAACAATGTGTATCATTTCCTATGCAAAAAAACAAAATTCGGCATAAGACAACAGTTATCTATCCAGTAAATCAATTAATTGGTACTACAAAATCTTCTAAATACATTAATCTAAGAAATTACTATATTGGCAAACAATGTATCAGTTCTTGTACAAAAAACCCAGATGGAACATAAAGCAAAGTTTATCTACCCAGTAACTATCAATTAATTGGTACTACAAAATCTTCTTAATACATAAATCTTAGAAATGAATATATTGGCAAACAATGTATATCAGTTCCCATACAAAAAAAAACCAATGGAACATAAGCCAAAGGTTATCTATCCAGTAACAAGCAATTAATTGGTACTTCATAAAACGGCCTTTGAAAAGAATTGATTTTCATGTGGTTTCTTCATTGCAACAAGAGAACCTACATGTAGTAAATAATGAGATAGCATTTTCTATGTGATCCAACTTTTTGTTTGAATGCTTTGGCTAATCGACTGTGTGTTATGGGCAAGTGAAAGCAGTGGTTTCCATCAGCGCTGGTTGCATTTGTATGGTGTTTGTGAGCACTGCGGAAAAGAAAGCAGATATTTACTTCTCCCACTAAAAGGTAATCATTGCCTTTAATGAGTATTTTGTGCAGCACAAATTGCCTGATCAGTTTGCATGTATTGTTGACCGTGTTGTGGCTTTCAACAGGTTTCATCAAATATTAAAGGTATGTAGCTATTATCGTACTAGAATACACTTGACCAACAGCATACAGTTGCCAGGCAGATATATATATAGATATACCCGGTATATATGTTTTGAATTGTTGTTGTTACTTTGTTTTAAGGATATAAGCTAGAGCAGTGTTCAAGTTCTGTCCATGTGAGTAGTGGAATTTTCATCTTTAATTAAAACAAAAACTTTTAAAATTTTTAATATAACTAATTTTATTATTTAGATAGCCAAGAAATCGAATCTCATTACTACATTTTTGTATATTGGCAAACAATGTGTATGTTGTTTTTGAACAGTTAGTAGGAGAGATTGAAATGATTACCAGAAATTTGGTCTGGCTGTTTGTCCAAAGCTAATCCCCTCCCAGACCTAATATTGCTGATTACAACAACAAAAAATAAAACTTAACATATCAGTATTAATATAAGATTTTTATGAATTTTCTTTTAAAATAAATACACTATGGTAATACTCAACATTTTTGTTTTGTTTAAATGTATATAAATTTTCTTTTAAAATATGTCACTATGGTAATACTGAACATTTTTGTTTTGTTTAAATGTATTTATATAAATTTTCTTTTAAAATATGTCACTATGATTGCTATGGAATACGGAACATTTTTTGTTTTGTTTTATTCATTTATCATATTCTTCATGTTCAAATATTTTCTGGCTCATGACAACTTCTTCTCCTAACTAATAAATACATGTTTATAATGAAACTGAAATGCTGCATCTTCACCATTATTTTCCATTCTTCTTAGTACTTTATCACCTTCTATTCATATATTCAACCAAAAAACAAAGTTTGCATTTAATCAATAGTCACTGGGGACAATATTTCAAAATCTGAGGTAACCAGAAGTCGGTTCACATAGTTTTTACCGAGGAAATCCATCGTTCGGTTACTTGAATTACATTTACATAACCCGTGGGTTACCTGATCGGTTACCTCAAAGTTACGTTGAAATTATGTTTTTAATACATAATTTTTAGCTCAAACAAAGTTAAAACAAAATACAAAAGAAAACAATTTATAAAACAGGCTTTTTTTTAATGTTTTCTGAAGTTAGCTATGTTTTTTTTTAAAATTAATACTTCCAGATTCTTTTTTTCATTTTGCACTGTCCAAGCAACTTTCACTTTATATTTATAGTGATCTTCCAAATGTTTTTTTCAAAGCTCATTCTGCAATGTGGATATTTTAAAACTTTTGTAAGACCTATTTACGTTAAAACCGCTAGGAGACTTTTCATCATTTGCCTCTACTAGTTTCAACCAAATGCACTGCTTGACTCAATAAATATTGGTAAAACTATTTTTAAAAAATCAATTGATTATTTAAGGTATTGTGCATGATGGGATGGATTTTCTTTTAGTTCATTCTCATTTAAGAGATGAATGGAAACAAATTCTTCAGGGTTGTAGCTAAGAATTTTTGTTGGGGGGGGCAGACAAATTCTTAGAATGGGTGAGTATTGAAGGCGTGAGGCACTGGGGATGGGATCTGGTACGTCCCCAGGAAATTTTGAATTCTAGAAGTTCAGGTGGGGGGGGGGGGAGTACATACAAAACCAATATCAATAATTGATTTTGTTCACCATTTCATCAGGACAAGTGATCAGTTGCCAAAGGCAATCATAGGAAACTTTAAACTATCAACCTAAAACTCCTCAAACAGTAAGGAAGAGTATTTTCTTTTAAGATTGTTTCTATTGTTCTGTTGGCCCTGGTGTTGGACATGTTTTATACATCGTTATGTGAAAACCGCACAGAGAGTGGAATCCTTCTTAACCAGGGATGTGTTCAGTAATAACTTTTATCACATGGTCTAACAAGGTCTGATTGATTTCCATCATAATATTCATACTACGTTAGGTTTATCATTTGTTTCAAACACCAAGCTAGCTAGTGCTATCAAATATAACGTTACTGAACATAGTCCAGCACAA
This sequence comes from Symmetromphalus regularis, assembly GCA_032355785.1. NCBI lineage: Eukaryota > Metazoa > Mollusca > Gastropoda > Neomphalida > Neomphalidae > Symmetromphalus > Symmetromphalus regularis. The sequence goes on along the minus strand of JAULBS010122241.1, from coordinate 18,592 downwards.
AGGTGACATTCGCTTCCTGGTATGGAGCTGGGATTGGGTGAGGGAATGTCCCCCTAATTGAAGTGTTACATTGATATCATAAAGAGAAAAACCGGAAAAGATTATTATTTAGGCATTTAAATTTCAATGTTTTGAAACAAAAAGTTGGGTATAATTATATAGGCATCCCCCTGTCCAAAATGTTGGGGAGATGTGTCCCCTCCCCATACCCCCAGGATTGTCACCCATGGTCCAGTATAAGTGTTAAAAATGTCTCATGTTAAATGACTGACCTTCGTATTAACAGTTGCTGTTAAGACGACAGTTGGGATTGGTCAACAGACTTGGCTTCCATGAAGACCTTTACCTAAATAGAACAGTAGAAAATGTTCATTTTATTAGTGTGGTTAAGCATAATCAATAGTATTTTACAGAAACCCACAACAAATATATTAAACAGGTACATCTACATAATCTACTATAATAGTAACAAGAGACACAGGTAGGCATGGACATATTTCATTAAAAAACTTTGTTTAAATAGAAAATAATAAATGGAGGAGGTACATATAGAAAAAGGAAGTTGAGCAACAGTGTTTATCTCTGAAAATATATACTGAACAGCAAAAGAAACGCAAATTTAATTTGCAATCTTTGATTGAATAAAAGTTAACCATATTTTGACGTTGGCTGTTTTGCTTACTGGAGAGATGTGCAGAGAAGTATAAAGCGTTTTTTCATTGAATGTTTATAATGAATGAATTTTTCATCTAATTTGATTTAACTGGATCTGAACCAACATTTCCATTTCTTTTGCTGTTCAGTATAGTAATTTAGTTGAGTAGATGTACACAGAGTGCCTATACTGGTTTTTAAGTGCATGTAACACCTAGTTGAAGAGCAATGGGTTGATAGATTAATTAAGCTATTTCTCAGACAAGTCATTGCTCCTTAACTGTTACAAAAATCAATCTTGTTTATAGGTACATGTACATGTAAGTGCATGTTGAAGCGAAGAGTTTTTTTCCAGTATAATCAAGTGTTACTAATACCTTATGTATTGAGTACCTACATGTAATCTTTTGATTAAACAGTGTCCTGAAGTGTTTTTCAAAATGTTTCTTTCCATCTAGTACTATCAAAATATTTGTGTGCAGCAATAACAGTTAAGAGTCCTGCTCGAATGATTTGACGTTTTTTCTTATTTTGTTAGACAGGTCAATAAATAATATGATCTTAATATCGAGATGAATTCACTTGACAAACTGACAGACTAATTGTCCTTGACTTAAACGTTGTATACCAGTACGTGTATAGACTTAGTCTTGCAGGTGTACCGGATCAAGTATTTAACAAACAAGAAATCTAGTGGAGATCTCATACCAGCCTTTTGTTATAAACATACCTGTCAGAAATGAACATAACCTGTTTTTCGATTGTTAATATTTCTTGCAAAATACATGTTGTGATGGTACACTTTTAAAGTGATTTCCTGCTGGTGTATCTAACTCTATTTTATCCATCATGTGCTCAGACACAGGCCCACCAAGAAAGGAGGTTAGCATGGGCAAGCAAATGCCCCAGAGCCCATCGATGCCCAAGAGCCCATAAAAAGATTAACATAAAATAGATATATTGGTATCAATATTTGCCAACCGGATTAATGCTAAAGCATCTCAGATAATAGAACTAGTTCCAACATATTGTGCAAAAAATCTAACTAATAACTGTGTACAAATAATTATATATTACAAAAAAGTGTACAATATCCAATTAAGTAGACAAAATTTTAATATTGATTTTCTTTTCTAACAATGATGTTATTAATTGTCGAAGGTCTTTGTCCACGGAATATTCCACAGAAGAAATCGGCTCTTTAAGTCTTGAAATATTGCTAAAATTGTTAAAGTCCAAACCTTCCTGAAGCTTCACTCCTTGAACCACCACCAGTGGGCCCACTGCAGCAGCCATCCCTGGGGCCTGCCACTGCTTTCTACAGCCCAGGACAAACAGTACTCATGTGATCTGGAAAAACCTAGTAAGTCCATTTTTGGTAAAATTTTAGTTTTACCCATATTTGGACTTACTAGGTTTTACCAGTGAAGTGGAAAAAATATAGTGCACTTGAAAGTCTACATATTATGTTCATTTAAAAAGACCACATTAATGTCCCCTTATTTTCAGTAGCTTAATCCCAAAAGCCTGACTCATTTTATCCGATTTCTAAATTTTTGCTCAAACAGACTTACTAGATTTTCCAGATCACATGAGATCTCCCCTCTTCCCTACTTACTTACGTACTGCCTACTGAGCCTACTGGCATGTAGGGCAGCAATGAAAGACCTCCACTCCTGTATTTTCTGGGCAAGTCTCTGAATGGTACCCCAGGTGTGCCTCGGGGTCCTGTGTTCTCCCTCGGTAGTTCGGCTCCAGGTTTTCCTTGGTCTTCCTCTCTTACTTCTTCCTTGGTCTTCCTCTCTTGCGTCTTCCTTGGTCTTCCTCTCTTACGTCTTCCTTGGTCTTCCTCTCTTACTTCTTCCTTGGTCTTCCTCTCTTACGTCTTCCTTGGTCTTCCTCTCTTACGTCTTCCTTGGTCTTCCTCTCTTGCGTCTTCCATCTGGTGTCCAGTGAATAACAGTCCTGGTGATGTCGCCTTGCTCTTTTTGCATGACGTGTCCAATCCATTTCCACCACCTTCTCATGATGATGGTCTCCATGCTGTTTCGTTTGCACTGAGTAAGTAGTTGTTGATTGGAGACGGTGTTGGGCCAGAATGTCCGCATCTCGCTTATTATCAATATTTTAAAAATAATAATGAATTATGCTCACGGACATATAAAGAGAAAACAAAAAAAATGTCCCCCTTGAAGGTGTGACATATATTTTTCGAGTCATGTGACGGGTATTCCCCCTTTAACCGTTATTTTAAAACTTATGAATATTTTTGTTGCTGTAAAAACATTTCGTACCAATTTATTTCTCACCACGAGGAGTTCCGATCTTGAAATTTGAAACTTTTAAATTGAAAAAAAATCGATCGACTCGATATGGAATTCCTTATACCATGGTTCAGTTAAAATGTCTTGCGTGATATGAAAACGAGATCTAGTATAACAAATGCATGTAAAGTTTCATTCGTAATCAATATTTAAACCACAAAGACCCTTAAATTCCCTTGGACTATGCCTTTAACTACTCTAGGTTGGCCTGTGTGGTTGTACCACAATTAAATAACAAAATCAGGCGATGGTTACTTACACTTACAGCTACCCACCCACCTCTTCAGTCCGGAAACATAATGGAATACAGGCACGGATTCAGGATTTCTGGAAGGGGTGGGGGTCCAAATGTGATGGGTGATCATTAATTTTTATGTCCTTCCACTCGGAAAATGTAATAACACAAACCATAACCCCCCTCACCATCGAGCATTACGTAGGCCTAATTATTAACTCTCACAATTCGCTTATAATGATCAGTACAATTTTTCTTTAACTAGGCCTAACCTGTTTTAAATTACTGTAGCGGATCCAGACCCTCCTTTTTTAGATTTTTTATTTTTACATATTTTCCGAGTGGAAGGAGGTGAAAATTAACCATTTTTCCCCAGTCCTATTAAAACATCAAATTTGGACACCCCCCTCTTTTCAGAAATCTTGCATCCACGCCTGAATTGTGAGGTTATTTGATAACTGTCCTTTATTTGCAGGATTAAAACAAAATGGACTTGAAAGGGGAACTAACTTGCCCCGTTTGTATGGAACTATTTTGCCGCCCACTTAGACTTGGATGTGGTCACTCATACTGTCGCAACTGTTTGCTAGCGATGGCTAAACGATCCACACCTAGCACGCTGGAACCGGACAGACATCCTGGATCCATCAGCTGTCCTGAGTGTAGACGAGTATTTGATATTCCGTCTACTGGAGTAGACTCATTTCAAGTTGACTTCAAGCTCTCAAAGCTTGTAGAGGTCTTTAAGAAGATGGAGGAAGAGGAACAAGAGTTTGAGCAGATGACACAACACTCTAATATGGTAAATTAAAAGGGCCACAAATTATTAGGTCAACGTGTAACCGCTATAGCGTCTGCTATTTTGTCAATAAAAAAAAGACCATTCTATTTCTTTCTGGGTTTTTTTTGTTCCTCTAGGGGCCCATTCCACGAATATGTAATACATAATACAATGAATTCTGAATCTTTAAGAAAGTGTTACCTACTTTACTTTGAAGTAACTAGTTAGAATTTCCCTTTTAGCTCAGTTGGTAGAAGTAAAGTTTGTTTTATTTAATGAGGCCTCTAGAGCACATTGATTTTTATCTTGTCATCGGCTATTGGACGTCAATCATATGGTCATTCTGACATATTTATTTAGATGAAACCCGCTGCTGTTACATAGGCTACTCTTTCCAATAAACTGCAAGGTGTCTTTTATATGAACTGTCCCAAACACAGGACAGAACATACTACGGCATTTGATGAACCAGTTGTGAACTACTGGTTGGAACGGAAAATAGCAGAAACTGCAAAAGTGTCAGTTCGTAGAATGCAGTAAACTCAAATTTAGTTAAGGTTCAAATCCTTTCAGTGGAGTTTGAGATTTTTATGTTACAATACTTTTAGATTATCTTTCAGAAGTCAAGAGATGCTACCATAACCAATCCGGCTTCCAGCAGTGGACAAGATGAAAACAGTGTTTCTACCAGTCAGTCAGGAGATCACAGTTCTATGTCTCACCTCCTAGATTCTGTTTCAAACTCTACACGCCTTGATGCAGCTGATGCTTCTTTAGATGAAGCTGCAAGAGTTCCGGTCCAAGCTGACGAGCGTCTCTCATCTCTCCTGTCTACAACAACTTTAGATCATGTGGGGACAACTCCGAGTGATCCTGTGACAGCAACTAGAGAAGTCAACATTCCTAGAGCCAGACGATTGACTAGGGAGAGGAACAGAGATTCTGCTTCTAGTGATAGTTCTGATTCTCGTGGTCATGCTACTGTTTTGGGTAGAAGGAGACGTAAGAACAAAGTGTTACGGTTCTTTTCTTCCTTACTGTCACTATCATCATCTTCAGATGACCTGTGCGAAACAGCATCAAGTTCCTCTTCAGATTCTAACCTATACCGATCTCCCGAAAGAGGACAGTTGTCTGTAAGAGAATATTGCTCAGATCATACACAAAGCAGTGGAAATAAAGCCACTGCAGATGTAGATAGATTAAATACAGATAATTCCACTGTAGATGTAAGAAGTCCAACTACTGATGCAGACAGGTCGATTGTAGATATAAATAGACCAACTGGGTCAGGAGACCGAGCTGGTTCTGGGGGTTATTTAGTAATTGATGGATCTTTAGGAACATCTGGAGAAGACATGGCATTAGCTAGTGCAGACACAGATGTGGCAGTTGGAGATGGCGTTAGTACACCTTGTAGAAATACAGTATGTGCTGGAACTAGTACAACTACAGCTTGTGGAGTGAGAGCAATTCGTGAAGATGGAGAGCATTGTGCTGCAGAGTCTTTATCTTTTGGTGGTACTCTGAGTACATCACACAGAGTTGATACTCAAGCTGAAACCGAATTATCATACACTGAACCAAATGTAGCTTCGGTACAGTCAATGACAGAAAATAGAAAAATAGAAATAGTTCCACGGACTGCAGTATCTGCTAATATCACTGGTGAGTGTCAACAGGAAACGGCGGCATCATCTAAACCAGAAACATTTCAAAGGCGGGCTAAAAGGGTAGTTCGGACTAAGAAGAAAAAGAAGCGATCTTTGTTTTCATTTTTTGCTTCGTCTTCGTCATCTGATTTTGAAGAAGAGAATAAGGACTCTTTCAGTTCAGATGATGATCTGTTGGCTGATCACATAGGAAATCGTCTGCACAATCAGAATGATGATGTACTTCTGCAGTGAAAGATTTAAAAATATATAACATTGATTTATTGCGAGTTTCCTCTGCATGATTTTCTTTATGGGGGTGCGTTTGTGAAGGCCCAAATGTTTTATTTTTGTTTTTAACGTTATTCTAGTAAATTAGCGTCAATCCAATTTGCATTTACGGACCTCAACAGATTTGGGGGGGGGGGGGGGGGGTGCGTGCGCACCTGTCAAACAAACCCTGTGTACGGG
>JAULBS010122241.1:0-12465 GCA_032355785.1 Symmetromphalus regularis | reverse complement strand
CCCCCCCCCCCCCCCCCCCCCCCCCCCCCCCCCCCCCCCCCCCCCCCGCCCCCCCCCCGCCTGCGCACCTGTCACACAAACCCTGTGTACGGGCCTGGTCTGCTACTATATTTAGGCAAGTGACTAATATTATGCTGAAATATTTAGACAGTTGATTCCATCTAATTATGTATAAGAAGAGAAAACAATAGTGTGACCTCATAAATGTTTATATATATATATATATAAAAGTAATTTAACACTAAAGTCGTCTGAATGTTTTCATCAGAAATGTGGTCTTCACCAAGGGCGAAAATACGTTCCTGAAATTGGGGGGACGGAACATACCCTTGTCCAAAAAGTGGGGGGAGACGGACCATCCCCCCAAAATTATAGACCACTTGTGTATTTCGGTATATTTGCGCTAAGACGACATGGTTTAAAGTTTTACATTTATACAATAAAGAGAAATACTGGTAAAGATTATTATTTAGGCATTTTAATTTTAATTTCACTAAAATTGTCAGTTTGTCTAAGCAAAACGTGGGATGGGGGTAATTATACAGAAAAAAAAGTGTGGGGTATGTCCCCCATACCCGTCCCCCCCCCCCGGGATTTACGCTCATGCTTCAACGAAGTAATTTTCCTTAATATCTTTTCTTGTAACATAGGTTGACTTGCTTGAATATGTTAGTAAGACAAGATACTATTTACATTATCTCTATCCTCAAAAGGTTCAAACACGTTCCTCTTGGACACAGACTTAGTATTCTGAGATGTATTAATGTTCGATGGAAACATCAAGAAAGAAGTATGTAAAAAATATTAATAGGAAAAAATGACGTCATCAAACAAATTTACAGTCGATTAGTTGAATGAAAGACCCTTACTTTTGTTTTCACAATAGACAGACACATCTACGAGCATCAATATCGCATCATGTCTGTTTCTATCAGGTGGACAAGCTATGATATATTTGTGTTCATTATTTTTGTTTTCTAATTTATTTCTAATTCAAACAGAAACAAAATCCAGACAAAAGCAATACACGGGCGGTAAAAATAAAAAAATATTTTTGATAAAGTGACACAAACTATTAATTACACATGCCCTGTGCCAAAGCAATTATTCCAAATGTCAATAATATATGTAATCTATACATCATTAAGATAATACTGACAGTTGATTGTGTAAATTATTAGCAACATCTGCTTGAAGTAGGAAATTTCATCGGTTTTGTTGTATACCATTACTTGCCATATCGAGGGTTTGGAGAACAATTGCATCATGTCCATTTTAGCTCTTTTGAGAAAACGCATTTTAAGATTTGCATGAGTTGTCTTGATGGATATATTGCAAATTTAAAACATCTGTTTTGATAGGAAGGAAGTTTCAGGACATATCACAAGTGTGCTCAGAAGAAAGAGCATAATAAAAAATGTAACTTTGGCTGAAAATCTCCATTTTGCAAATTTGTGACATATTGCAATTGTGCTCCAAACCCTCGATATGTCGATAAATATAAATAATCGCATAGCAAATATCCATATGGCATGACATCGTGAATTACTCTCCATATTATCGTTGATATTTATTCATTGATATCGGCTACTGAATGTCAAAACATTCAGTAATTTTGACATGTATTGTTTTATTATTATTATTTCAATATTTAATATTGAAATTATTTATTGGTTTATCATGCAACAATGTCAAAATTGGTTCAATATGAAGACTTCTAAGGATGTTATTGTATTATGTTTTGAATATAAATGGTCAATTGGGTAATGTTTCAGCATGTTAGTTAATTTACAGGCGTCAAGGCCGTAGCCAAAATTGCAGAAGGAAGAGGTGTGTATTTTATATTATCGCATTTTATATTAAACGAGAATGTTTAATTTTGTATTGGGACAAATACCCCTTGAGCATAGAGCTTACATACATATACTGAAACAGTAACAAAACGCAAGATTTTTACTTCATTTTTGGTGATGCGTTTCATAGTTTTTCAGTATAATTATATATGCACAAAGTATTACAAATAAACAGAACCCTTCCGAGAAAACAAAGGAAAATATTGTTTATTTAATTACACCCCAGAACAATGGTTGGTTGGTTAGCTGTATTTATTGTTGTGCTTATATCCAATTAAAAGTTCAAGCACGCTGTCCCGAGAACATAATTCTCAGCTTCCTGTGCTGTCTGTCCAGGACAGAGATTAGTGTTAGTAGGAGAGACGAAACCCGCTGCCGCCACATTAATGGGCTACTCTTATCGATAAGCAGCAAGGATATTTTATATGCACTATCTCACAGACAGTATAGCACATACCACGGCCTGTGATGAACCAATTGTGGACCACTGGTCTAGCACATTGTTTATTAGATGTCTGACATATGGTATTCTGTGACTCGTGGTCTTTAGAGCACTCACGCTAGATTGGAGCCGGTATTGAGATTAAAAATTCCATGCCTCGATTGAGATTTGATCCCAGTATCTACCAGCCGTGAAACCGATAGCAACCACAGCGCCACCAAGGACAGTCTCCCAGAAGACAAATGCATAATCTTGTTTGGTTCAGTCTGCCATTGGAAGCAGATCTGATAAACAGTGATCAAACTTTATAGTTCCCCTTTAGACTGTAAATAAAATGTCAACTACAATCATATTTTAAAATGCTAATATGTCTGGACACTGTTTCCCTGACCACTTTAAACATGTTGACGTGGAATAATTTGTTTCCAGTAGATTAAAATGGAAATAGCGTAGTTATATATGTATCATAAACACTTATTAGTGTCCTCAACTTGACAAGTTAAAATGTCTGGGAATTATCAGAATATATACATACCCAAGGAAGAACTATTTTAAATATTTCTAAGAAAAATTTTCCTTTTCAATTTTATCTTCAAATGTGTTAGAACCCCATAACAGATCCAGGGCGTGCTTCTAGGGTTCAACCTTTTGTTCTCAATTACAATTCAATCTTAACAAACTTTGGACTCACCCCACGCCCCATATTAAAAATCTTTATTATGTATTTGAAACCACCACCCCTTCCATAACTCCACCATTGGTGGAACCCGATATGCTGGGCATCTGTTGGCAAGTTATGAGATTGTCAAGTAACGACATTTCTAAACTGCTATTATAATAATTTATTCATAATGGTCTCCAAAGGGAGAGATACTTGGCCAGTGCCGTGTTATCCATAAGGCTGAGTAGGCTGAAGCCCAGGGGCCCAGCAGGTACTAGGGGCCTGTCAATGGTTTTACTGAGGCACTGTTACCAGTTAGGGACCCGAAGTACCTCAAAGCCTTGGGGCCCGGCCATGGGTTCATACGGTACTGTACTTGGCTGGCATATTCACATCCTCTACCTCTGTAACTATGGCTAAGACGATATAGCATGCATTCTCACCGCTATATAACGCAACATGCTTAACATATAGTAGCACCATCCTACAGCAACCTACCTGGCTTCCGTATGGGTGGACCTGAAGTGAGAAATAAACACTAGAACTGTGTTTGCATAACACACACTGGTGGTAACAGTGAATAATAATAATAATAATACATGCAATAATCGTAATAATGCAAGTAATAATAATAATGTATGCATGCAATAAAAATAATGATAGTAGTAGTAATAATAATAATAAACAAAGGCAATGTCTTATTTTGATAAAATTAACAAACAAAATGTCGCTAATTAAAGGTAAAAATAAAAGGTTAAGTCATAATCCTAACCTCAATCGTAATTATAATTATACAATTCATTGCTCTTAAATCATATGTTCTTATCCTAAAGCCCAATTTTTATAAAAATCGTAAGGATACGGTAATTGATTCCAGGATCTTTATAGCCGCCGCCCATTTAAAAAAAAAAAAATTTTATATTTTTTTTAATGACACCACTTGAGCACATTGATTTATTAATCATCTGCTATTGGATGTCAAACATTTGGTAATTGTGACACGTAGTCAAGTGTGAGCCAGCCTCCAACAGGTTTTGAACCATTTTCTTTAGCTTGAGAGACCGATGTACTACCACTGGACCACAGAGGCTCACCTCATTTCATAGATTATAAAAGGATAAGTATTAAAAGTTGTTACTATTTAATCGCAGGGTCTGTAAAAGGCAATTTATCCTCTACACAAAAAAAAGAACAGTGGATGAACAAAATAAAAATGATTAACATCGTGTAAATTATCTTGTTTACGTGAATTTAAGGTAGTAACATTTTTATTTTATAGTCATCTAGGGAGTAATTAATGATAACAGTGCATGCCGAGGAGCCTCTACAAGCAGATTATTTCCTACTAGATTTAATGGTTAAAGACCATCAACTGGTGATCATTGTAGATGCTGACTAATGCATGACCATAAATGAAGAGAGCTTGCATTCATCCATGAATAGTGACCAATAAACGGACTATCGGCTTGACCACTAAGAATGGCCACTAATAGTTCACAACTGACCATTCTGGACATCAAACACTCAGGACTGTCTGTTTATATTTAGATGATGGCATTTGAAGATCGCAATTTCGACATGAATAGTAGGCGATTACGGACGGTTTCAATGTGATCTAATTGACTACTAGCATGTTTTCTTGATGCTCTCGGTGTCATTGATACTTATAATATACTTAAAGTTAACCTACTATTTATCCATAAAAAAGGTGGAGTAAACCATGTTTACATTCAGCACAGGCGCGGATGCAAGATTTCTGAAAGGGGAGTCCAAATATAGATTTCTGAAAGGGGGGAGGCTAAATGTGATGAGTGAATAGGATTGGGGGAAAATGGTTAATTTTCACATCTTTCCACTCGGAAAATGGTGAAAAAATATATACGAGAAAAGGGGGGGGTTCGGATCCCCTGGACACATCCCTAGCTCCGCTACTCCTGCACCAAATAGCAAGCGGTCTCTCGCTAGTGTTGGCACATCATATTGAACCCAGTGGGAATGTTAGGAACCAGTTAAATTGCTATGTAGCGCCCACGACGTCAAACCTATACTGATCGTAAACATAGGTTTAATAAACCAAAAGAATAATAAAAGTAAGCCACATCCCACCCTGTTCAACCATCACGCTTCCAACAAAAAAAATTACAAATCAGGGACCAAAAAAAATGACAGTATGATTAATAATATTATCCTTTGATCCTAGGACTCTCACAGTCTAACAGATTATTTAGTAAAAAAAAAGAAGAAAAAAAACGATGAAAAAAACGATACGCCGTGACCATTATTTCCCAAAAGTAAAATATTTCCAAATGCCTAGAGCGTAAGGTCTTGAATAATATTTCCCTGAAGATAATTTGTTGTAAAAATTGACAAGGTCATCCCACTTTGAAGTATTTGTCTGAGACGGTGGTGTTTAATTAATCGATAGTGTAAGAAAGATAATAATATGACGGCAGGAGATTATAAAACTCTACGTTGCATTAGAAGTTTGATTTTTTTTTGTTCAGACTGGACTACGTTTTTATCAGCTCGTGTTCTGTGTTTCAGATAATTATGTTCATGTCTGTCTAAAGGGTGACTTATTTAATATGTTACTACGTGATGGCCCAAGACAGTTAAATATTATTTAATTCATGAAGTGTCTGGCTAATGGGCGACTTATTTAATGCGTTACTACATGATGGCCCAAGACAGTTAAATATTATTTAATGCATTCAGTGTCTGGCAATAGATCTATACCGTGTCTCTATAGCTTGTAGGTCCTATTTGTCGGCCATGAGACTCAGTGGTCCAGTGGTAGAATATCGGACTCTCAAGCTGAAGACAGTGGTTCAAAATTCTTTGGAGGCTGTCTCACACTTGACTATGTGTCAAAATAACCAAATGTTTGACATCCAATAACAGATGATTAACATAAGAATGTGCTCTAGTAGTGTCGTTAAACAAAACAAAAATCATGGATCAGCCTTAATAAAAAGTCTAAACTTTTTCTACATTGGTTAAAAGCAGAGTTTAAAATGTGAATCGACGATAAAATGGATCCTAGAATTCGAACGCTAATATATCTGAAATGTTGATTACATGGCTAGTTTGGATCACTTTTCAACGATTTGAGTTCCTAAAACGTGTTGTTCGTTTAAGTGTAGACTAGATTATGTTTGGGTGATATCTCGTTAGTGTGGATTAAGATTTAAACTCTCGGCATATCTGAAACTTTAGCCTATGGTTAAAATGGAATACGTTTACAAAATCTGGTCTCGTGATAAAACCTTATAGTCTGGATGGGTCAAAGTGTATCCGAAATGTTGATATCTCGTTAGTGTGAACTGTATTATACGCTAGGCAGATTTAAAACTTTGCTATATAGTTAAAGTGGACTACGTTTTGTAAACCTTGCAAATGTGTTGTATATTAAACCGTGTTATTACTGCGGATCACGTGTTGTTAGCTCCCTGTTCCTGACAGGTTGCGTTGTATCAATAACGTCTAGGTTTTATAATATTGCTTCACATGAAACCTTGTCTGGTTACTGCGTAACGACTAGGTTTTGCAAGCTTGTTATATATAAGACACTTTTTGAGTTCTCTCTTCCGGAGTTCAATAGGGGCTTCAAAAATAATCTCTCCGGTTTTAACTTCTATTTATTTTATTTCTGACCGGCCAAAATTTAAATCTCTTTACCTCTACCTCAAGTAAATCAAACAAATTTAATTTAATTTTAAGTCCCCATTTTTTACTAAAGCAGATAACTTTCCCACCCAAAATTTCTTCTTTTATCTTTTTTCTTATCTCTCCCCCCACCCCGATCCGGTGCCCTTGTCTTACGACATGGGTCATGGGGAAGGGGGAGCGTGCCCGAACCAATAATAATGGGGGCACGTTTCAAAATCATGACCTGACCTGAGTTCTCTCTTTGTGACACAGGGTAATTTATGAACAAGGACTATGTATTTTGTATCTGGTACTCACCCACGACGTTCAGCGTCACATGCCACGTGTATTCCAGTGTGGATGTGATCTGACATTCGTACTTCCCGGCGTCTGCGGGCGTCACGTTCTTTATCATCAAATTCCACGAGGTGTGGTCGTTCTCCTTCAGATTGTGGTCCACGAGGTACTTAGGTGTCATGATCCAAGTCATCTTCCCGATTGTTAGGAAATGATCTTCGTGATATCTTCGCCAAGCCACCTGAAAACAAAGCAATTGATACAGATACAGAAAGAACTAGTATTGCGTTGCGAATAGTATCTCTAAACAAGAAAATATCAACAAAAAAAATAAATAATAATAATTCAATGCATAACTCAACAGAAAATATTCTTTGTTAAATCGCCCCCAAGTTATCAGAGAACAAAACAATATGTAGATATAGAAAAAAAATAATGAGGCCTTATAAATCGTATCTTTGTATAAGACAAAATCAAAAAGAAATTCTGAACAACTCTTTCCGGTCATAACTCATCAGGAAATGTTCTTTGTTAAATCACAGCAATTTTAGGACAAAGTAAGGTATATATTACAGCAAATAATAGTATCGCATTAAAAATCTGTCAATACAGGTCAAGGCCAAAACGAAATTAGCACAAAGATGTATTAAGACATATTTAAAAAATCAGAGCAGTGTCTTCAGATAGACTGTCTCCTAGATCATTATTTTATAAACAGAATAATGAATTCAAATAAACGAAAATATTACCACGTTGTAAATGATATTTTTATACAGCACAAAGTCAAAAGCAAAATTTGGCAAAGGTATATTAGTATATATATCTTGGAAATGAGTGCGTTTGGGTTCAAATGGCCTGAACGTTTATCAGATTCGAAATGTATCTTTATAATTATGGGAGAGGCTAAGAGGTATTTTTATAATGTAAATTTTAATATATGCTGAAATATTTGTAAAATATTGTGATCATGTGATTCCACATAAGCTACTCTTGTTCGATTACCAGCAAGGGATATTTTAAATGAAAAAGAAAGATTTGTGTTTAACGACACTCCCAGCACATTAGTTAATCAGCGGCTGTTAGGTGTTATCCTAAAGTTATTTTTGACATATGGTTAACGTGAGAAACCAGCTACCAGCACATAGGTTGCATTTCCGATTAGCACCAATTTGTTTTTGTTTGTACATTACCACAGACAGGATGGCACAAAACAATATCTTTCATACATCAGTCATGGATCACTGGCTGGAATAAGAAAGAGCCAATGGGTTTGCTGACGTGGTTCGATCCACTGCAGGTATCCGCGTACCTTTTAGCTACTTCTGTGATCTATTATGTTTTTAACATTCAGGGGGGGGGGGGCACAGTCAGCAAAACCCCAGTACTCGGTTGGACAACGTCTACCCCCTCCACCTCCTAAAAAAAAGAAGTACCAGAACTTCCAGCGACGACCTGACACGTTATGAGACAATCTTCACAGACATGTCATTACCACTAGGAGTGCGACGATATACTGGTACATCGCAATACTTACCGAGCGCAATACATACCGCGATATGGTTTCGTGTATCGCGATATATATACCTAAATAGTATATCTTCTTATAAAATCAATGACTATGACAGTAAGTTATAAAATTAAGTAGAACTTAATTAAAACATATAAATCTACTGTGTCTATATATTCTCTTTTTCCATCAGAAACTGGAACAGGTCTGCTTGCCTGAGATATGTTTAGTAATTAGTATGATATTATAAACATATGACTTTATCACATCTTGGTAATTAATCAATCTGTATTGCAATATGTATTGCAATGTGGGTTTTCTGTATCGCAATATATTGCAATACGGTTTTGGCAGTATCGTTACACCTCTAATTACCATCATCGCGTTTGAAAACGCTCCTTTACATTTGCTCTGCCTGTGATATGTGATACATTTTTGAATTGCTAGCGACATGTGTAAACATTATTTTTTTTTTAAACATTTTTGAAATATTTCTCTCTAGTAGTTTTTCTTTTATCATTTCTGAGACGTACTCTGTCGATAATCAGACCAAGAGTGGTTAGGTCCATTGTTCACACATATTGCCAATTAACAAATGTAGCAGAACTTCTACTGCTATTTTATACCTATAGTCTAGAAAGTAGACGCCCTGCTACCGAACCGTCAAGTTTTCAATGATCATATTGAAATCCTGTTCTTTGCACCATTTGCTGATGGTCATGGCACCGTTGGATTCCGGTTTGCAAGGTTTACAGAGAACGAGACGCATTGTTACCGGTTTTTAAGAGGATTGCGTTGAATTGAGTGCCAGTAAAGAAACACAGCGCCTAATCTCCTTAAGTGGGTGATGGCTGCTTTTAACGGAATCGCTCAACGTCCTCGAAGAATGTTCTTCATTATCAATACTTAGAGGTTGACTACAGCATGCTGCGACAGCGCTGATTTCGTCGCCATGTCAGGCATGCTGTGGTGACACTCGACGGCGATGAATATTCAATTACCTTAGCATGGTATATTGATGATCCTTGGTTTCCGCTGTGTTTGTGTGCTCAAGCAGCTCATTAACAACGATGTGTAAAGAGTGGAACATGGACACATTGAAGAGCTGTCTTGCCGTTGTGGTTAGAACCACTGACGCAATTTCGTATGACAATACCCGGCGACTGTTACAGTCGCCAAACCAAATCGAGCGCGATCGTGATTTGTTGCAATCGTTAAGTGGAACTAACGCGAAGTTCCATAAAGTGACAAATGTCACCAAGTGTTGAATGACGTTTCTTAGTATAGTTATATCATTTCACAATCGTAGCGTTCCGTTCAGATAGGAAAATGTAATAGCATATACCTATGAAAGAGTTTATTGTTGATTTTGATATAAAATAATTAACAAATGCACTTTAGTGGAAGCTTTCTGCTTCTCTCCCTTTATTTTTTTTCTGTTTACTCTGCTGGGTCAGGGTCTCTCTTCTTAGGACCCCGGTTCCATTGGGGGCGGCAGGCGCGGATGAAGGATTTCTGAAAGAGGGGGGTTCCAAAAGTGATGAGTGACTAGAAAAGGAGAATAAATGGTTAATGTTCACGTCCTTCCACTCGGTCAAAGGTAATACAAAAATCGACACACCACTGGTCCACCCTGGATACGCTACTGGGCGTGCCCGAACCAATATGGGTACATTAATAACTTAGTGGTGGTGAAGCTTTCCGTACGTTTTCAGGAGTACACACTTATAAACTGTACTGCAACATGATGATTTGGGACTCACAGAAAGCTATATAAATTTATAACTATCATAAATAAACAGTTCTGTTCCTCCTGAGAAATTTACGATGTCCATAATTATTATTTTATTTATTATTACTGTCATTTTGACGCTGTTATATTATATGTGTATATGTATTCCTCTGATACCATCGTTTAGTGTAGCCAGCGTCAGGCAGTCGTCTGGAATTTCCGTAAATTTGTTTCATTGTTTTCCCCATGATACTGATATTTATTACCCACATGGTTCAATCTTCCAGTGTCTTGATTTGCCACGACGTTTTTCCCTCTCTGGCTACACCCCAGCCGTCGAATGATGGCCATGGGCGTAATACAGTTCTGTTCTGTCGTTGGAGGTATGTTACAAATGATATAATGTTATTGACTCATTTTAGATCACAGAATGCAATGAATATATTAGAATGACAGTTCAGGTATCATTAACATGTTCACAATGATTGGCATCAAACAGCTGTGGACCCTTATTTTATTTTTGCAATTCATGTGTTACCCTGGGCAAGAAAAATCGTAAATGGTCCAAACCGGTAAGAAAAAAAGGTCATTGTTTGTGCAATCTTACATAAAAAAGATTTCGTACTGATTCAGAAAAAGTATAGCTTTTATGGATGAAAATGAGTTTCTCTCGTGCTCACACTAGGCTTAGCTGTATTCTTTGAACTGCATGCATTAACTTCAACTGGATATAACTCCAGTAAAGATTACTTTAAAAAAAAATCGAATGATAACATAGAAGTCAGCCGAATTGAGCCGTTCTGGCACTGATCTTTAAGACTTAGATTTATTCGTAAGAGCGCGTGTGTAAATCTTGTTTTCACCGACCCCTTTAATGTCGACTTCCCCGCTATGTGCACACAGATCAATACTTAGCATCTGAATGGATTATATATCCACGCCGCTCAATAGCACAGTTTGAATAGCTCCAATCTCAAAAGTTTACCTCGCAGATATTTCTAGAACACGCCCTATAAGAAACATTGAATTAAAGTGTGTTTACCGCTCCCGCTACATCTCAGTTAGGATGTGACGACTAGTGTCTGTGCAAAGACAATTGTTTGAACAACCTTAATGGCCGCAGCCTCGTGGCAGTTATCTTACATCGGCCACCCGTGACATTGATTTCAAGATGTTCACTTTCGTTTGGTCCTGCAAGAGCACAGAAGGACAAAACATCGGTAATAAATAAGGCAAGTTGAAGAGGTATTCCACAATGAGGTTATTGAATAATATTTTTTCCCCGTTTTTTTAATGATAAGTTGACCTTAAGATTGCAATTACAAGGGCATTGACATTTCGATCTGGAAGTTGTTAATTACGTTGATGCAAGGTTTGACGTATTTAGTGACACATATAGCTTGAAAAGGACAACAATAATGAAAGACTGTCCATTTAGGCCATGAATAATTAATTTTGTGTTTCGGTTCCCACAAAGTTTAAAACTTAAAGAGGGAGGCAGGAAAACACAACCCTGGTTTCTTTTTAACACAAGCTTGAATACCACGATTTGTACCCAAGAGAGTATGTGTAGGAGTTAGATTTTGTGTCTTAGCTATATTGAAGTCTGGGGACATCATCTGCAAAACGGGAATAAGGGCAAAATAAACTGTTATCCCCGGTGTAATAGTACTGAAATGAAAACGTCAATGCATTGTTCAAAATAGCCAAGTAATTTACTTTTAAATTGGTTGAAATATAAAGCGTAAACAATTTTGATGCGATTATTGTAAGACCTAGTTTTAAAAAAAATCGAGAAAAATAAAATTTGAGTATATGATTTGACAATAGCGTCATAGAATATCAATGCGGGCGAACGACCCGAAAAACAAAATTAATTTATGAGGGCCTTATTATGAGTGTTTGCTCGTACATGTGCATAATGAAGACAATAACGTAGATAGGGTTTAGAAAAGGGATATGTTTTCCAAAAACATTTATGATAAATCACAGTTATCGGCTGAGTCAAGAACAAATGTCGTGACTAAAATGACGTATAGTGATACGGTTGTGAAAAAGCAAACAACAGATGTCTTTCTGTTGTTTTCCTTTTAAAATCTTCGATGATCTCTAGAAAAGTAAATTGTCCATTAAAAATATCATATTTTCTAAATATAGCAACATCCATGCGTTACACACAATATAAGAAGGGTGTGTGTTGTTTTGGATTTGTCTTTCTTTGTTTCTTTTATTCTTTCTTTCTTTGTGTGTGTTGTGTTTGCGTGTGTTTTTATAATACAAGTTGATTTTAGAGTCATTTTTATCCCTTATAAAATTTAAATTATT
>JAULBS010122230.1:0-14068 GCA_032355785.1 Symmetromphalus regularis | reverse complement strand
AACATTTTCTTTAATGTCCGGTACAAACTGACTGATGCTGGACATTTTGACCAGCTGAACTAAAATAATTATTTCCAGGCCTGCTTTCTATAAAATCAGTTTAGTTAAATAGACAAATGCACAGTTAAACACTTTATTTAGTTAATGATCTCCTAGCACCTAGTTAAACAATGCTTTGTATTACAGTTGTGAATCACATGAAATCTTACTACAGATCATCCATTTGAACCAAAAATCAATAATCCGTTAATAAATGTACATTGTCTTTTCAGGAATTTAAATCTTAAACAAAACAAAATTGTGGCAAGCTTTCTTATATATTATGCTTCAGTTTTATAAGATTCAACTGACAGCCTTTTGATGAAGATAAACTTAAATTAAAATTAAAACTGGATAACTTAATAATCAGAAGATAAATAACTGTATTTTACTTTGTTTTAATTTTTTGGGACACCATGTAATCAGATATTTGGTCATTGAGAAATGGGTCAAGCAATGCTCTACTTGATTAATCAGAACAGCAATAGCGTGTATGTACATATTATTGCAAGATGTTTGAATATTTATCATTTCAGGCACTGCTGTATAAGAATCAACTCCAGGATATCATTCTCCATATTCTTATCAGAGAAACAGAAAAAACAAAATGTTAGTGAAGTATAGAGAGCAGTAACAAGATTTGTAGGTCATTTGTGCTAGATAGACTAGAGAAAAATATGTAGAATAACATAACCTGAAGCATCCTAAATGTGTAAGGAATTGATATTTCTCT
Source organism: Symmetromphalus regularis (assembly GCA_032355785.1). Classification (NCBI taxonomy): domain Eukaryota; kingdom Metazoa; phylum Mollusca; class Gastropoda; order Neomphalida; family Neomphalidae; genus Symmetromphalus; species Symmetromphalus regularis. Next base: position 13,296 of record JAULBS010122230.1, on the reverse strand, counting down.
GTATATATCATAAATAACAAAGTTTTAAATAACGATACTTATTCCTTATGTTATTAGCAGCCCTTTGCATTTTCTGTTTGTATAGAATATTAATTTTGTTTAAAATTGTCGCAGTGTGTTGAGCTGTTAAGATTGGCAGATATAATTATATGTAGCATTATCCAATAGGAGCAAAAACCAATCAGACTGAGTTGCTAATAACATTATCTCAAATAATAATTTTAAATGCATTGGTACCACAGAGCAGTTGTTATAGTTTTATTTGGTTCTTAAAATTAAACTACATGTATGTCTGCCTTTGCGTTATGTTTGTGTTGTTTTTAAGAATAAGTTTCTGTTTTCTCTTTTTGGGGGGTTTTAGATTGTGACAAGGGCTGTCATTACTTGCATATCCTTGATGAACTGCACAAAACCATCCAGTATTCCAAGCTACACAAGACTGCTTTGCTGTACTGTCTGCAAAAACTGGAAACAGACAGTGATGTTATTCGAACTACAGATAAACATTATATGCCTTGTGTTACTTGATAAGCCTTGTCTTACTTGATAAGTCTTGTGTGTGTTACTTGATAAGCCTTGACCCCCCAATAGCCGATGTTTACTTTTGTGCTGGGGGGTCGTTAAATAAATAAATTGATAAGCCTTGTTACTTGAAGGATTCACATTCCAGCAAAGGAAGAGGATCTGGCTGAGACATTGGAGGAGCTCGTATTGATTCTTCTTGGTGAACACATCTGAAGTTTTCCATTCTTATTCTTGTTATGTACTGTCATATCTGTGGGAAATGCATGATTAAATACAAAGGACTCCTTTTACTAATCAGTAGCTGGTTTCTATTGGAGACATGTTGGAAATACTTGTTTTACATTATTAACCACTGATTAAACAATGTGCTGGGGTGTTTCCAATCAAACTAAATTAAATCTCTACACTAGCCTTAATGCGTTCTCCTCTGCATATGCTTTAATTGGTGTCCATTTTAAGGGGATAATTTACAATTAGCTGCATATTGTATTATAAATTGAATATCTTGGGACAAATTAAAATTTTGGACCTTTGAAACAAAAGAAAGCCATACACAAACAAAAAGGTTTGAAAAATTACTGACTGAAACGTTGATGGCTGGAGCAAGTGTGTTGGTGTGTTTAACTTGATCATTACAGAAGGATTGTGGTAGTAACTTTCCCACAGCAAAAATATGAAATAAAAAGGACAGACGATGTTCAGTTTCATATCCAAATGTTTTTATTAATTTGTTTGAATAAGTAAATTGGATTTCCTTTAAACCTGAATTTTTCTGTTATATGTGTTATATGAATGATGTATATAAAATAGCAAATTCTAGTATAAATTCTATCAAATTCTCCAGGTAATGTGTACATAATAAATGTACAGTACACGTGATGTAATTCATACAACCAATCTTTTCTACAAGCACCAATAGATAGAGTAAAGTGACTGTGACTGGTGCTTTATGACACAGCTTCGTGTAGTGTCTGCTTGACTGTTTTCACTGTTGATTGAAAGTCACATTAAGAGTGTGACTTAAATGGCTGACATTTCTTAATTTTGAAAGCTAATTTGAATGAATAATGATGTGTTTCCTTGTACTGAAAATTTCTCAAAGCAAAATAATGGAAACGTATTTCAAAGTATGCAACATATGTCCAGCTCACAAGTCACTTTACCTTAAATAATAAGTTTGTTCTACCCATATATAATAGTATCTACTACTGCAATAATTATATAAAAATACACATGGTTTATATACAAAAAAATACAACAATAATTGGCACAAAATAATGGTGCACCTACATTCTATTTCAACATTCAAAAATATAAACAACTGAGATTATCAAAAATATTCAGCTGCTTGTGATGGTACAGCTATTTATTAATCAGGGATAAAAGTTTTCAAAAATCAAAACTAGATTTTTCCCAAAAACTGATTTTTTAAGCATTGCTCATTATTTTTCATTCTATTCAACGTTGATTCCCAGATACTAAAAAAATGCATTGTATTTGTGGAAAGAGAATAAAACTCTTCAAGTGGCATGGCACCTTTAGCCTTCACTATGATGGTCATAATTCTTATCCAGTGGCATAGCAACTTTAACCTTCATTATGTCAACAAACTTATCTAGTGGCATAGCACCTTTAACCTTCACTATGATGGTCATAATTCTTATCCAGTGGCATAGCAACTTTAACCTTCATTATGTCAACAAACTTATCTTGCACCTTTAGTCTTCACCTTGATGGTCAACAAACTCTTCTAGTGGCATAGTGCCTTGAACCTTCACTATGACAACAAAATCATCTAGTGGCATAGCACATTTAACTTTCACTATAATGTCAAAAAACTCATCTAATGACATAGTGCCTTTAGTGGTCAACAAATTCTGTAACCCCTACTTCTCAATTAAGACTTTGAAAAGATTTTTGGAGTTTGAGTTCTTGATTACTTTTATCCCTGCTTAATAAAGACATGGATATATACCAAAAATATAGCACTAGTATTATAATTATGCAGCATATGTACTAGGTTTAAGGGAACAGGGAGGTATGGGATGTTTAAATACACATAATATTGAAAATATATCAAAGGCAAAAATATTTTAGAAAACAATAACTTCAGAATCTGTAGTATATATAAACTTAATACAGAAACTACATACATACATTGTACTGGTACATACTAATGACTAGATCACTTGGGCAAACACGTTTCACCCAACACTTAGGGTTTGTTCATAACTATCAACATTTTTCTATTCAGCAGAAAACAAATTTTCAGACCCTTTCATCATCTTCCCCCAAATGATAGTTTAAAATGTTATCTTTAAACATTTTAGTGATCAGTTTAAATTTGTAAATAGGTCTTGACCTCTTTCCATCGACTAAATGGTTTATACAAACAGGTAAATATCAATAATTGTGAATTACCACAAATTAAATGAAATGTTTTTAAAGGCACTTTATCAATATAACTTTCACAACAAAAAATATATGTAATTATTACCCCAGTGGGCACTCATAATTTGGAAAATATTTTTCATATCTTCTCAGTGAGAAATATTATACATTGGTTTAACAAGACATTTCATTTGGTCACTCTGGACGTTATGACCAATAAGCTTGTTAATGCTAAATATGACGTCATTATAATTTTGTAAAAGTGCAAATGACATCACTAATACTAGAAAAACGTCATCCATAACATTATAGGCTAGAATTTCTCTAAACTGTCACGCAATTAGAAAGTTTAAAGAATATAATGATTAAGACCATCTGTAATAAATAGAATATCAAACTCATTACCATTATCACATTTATGTCCCTTGTGAAATAATTGTCCTTTGTCACTCTATTTCACTCGGGACATAAATTTAATAATAAATGGCAACTTGTTTAATATCCTTTATGCTATTACTGGGCGAGCTTTTGACAAAGACAAATTATTTCACTCTGGACATAAATCTGATAATAAATGGCAACTTGTTTAAAATCCTTTATGCCATTACTGGCGAGTAGTTGTAGTACAGTAGGCTGACAGCCAACATAGACAACACAGAAAAGAATAATTCCAAATCATTTTGCAAGTGTATCCTTGATGGACTTCAGAATTACTAATCAAGTGTTTCTGATTATATTGATTTTTTTTTTTTTTTTACTCTTATTTCCAAAAAAAACTACATTTGGTATTTAATAGATGAGGTACAAAGGTTCAAATTAATTAATTATAAATAGAATTGCATTATGTTTTATACATAAAAATAAATATTTTGGCACAGGATTTGTCCCCACTTATTCAAATTAAATCCTTGGGTATGGATCAAGAAAACACTTTGGGGGATGGGGGGGCAGTGAATTTTACTTTTGATTAAAATTGACTTCAGATTAAGAATCAACTACACATGCATTGCATTTAAGGTTTTGGTATCATAACTGTTTAAAATGAATTTCTTTATTGTGTTTGTCAAACATCAGGTGAATAGCAGCTGTACTGAACCATATTCTATCTAAATTAAGAACATGGCAAAGTGGATTATCATGTTCTTTGTATTTTGGTCAGTCACATCAGATCTCATTATGACTATTTAATAGTTTTCTACACAGAATTAACCAGCAAACCCAAATTTTCTTAAATTTTATAGTTGTTTAATGACCCCTTAGCACTAAAAATATTTATCTGCTATTGCCATATTGGACATAACTTTTCTCAGAATTATAAAATGTGAGTTATTGTATGACAACTTGCAGTATGGTCTTCAAATATACAGTTCATTAATTTGGCTTTGTAGAATGGTTGTCAATTTTATATATAGTAATTTTGACCATGAAAAGACAATGTAAGAAGACTTATAAAAATAATATAAATAAGTAGAAAGAAAAGGTTAATGTAAAAAAAATGTATTGACTTCATTAAAGATAATATACTGTCAGCCAATTCAGTGGTCAAACCAGAAAATTCTTATTTTATATACTGACAAAAATTGCATGTTATGTAAAAGAAAGTAATTACTATCAACAATTTCTTCTAAAAGTTACATAAAATATTTACTGTACAGGTAAATTAGTTTTATAAAACATTTACAAAAATATGTTTTAATGTCTTAAAGATTTTAATAAACTTAGTAGCTGTATAAGCATTATAGATGTTTAAATAATATTATTTATGAGACTGACTGAATATTGAAATTACTGCTCAAATATTCAAATAATTATATACTATACAAATTTTAATAACTTCTTTTAAAAATTGTTTAATACCATACTGGCATAGCTATAATCAATCTTATCATTCTTTCCAATGACAGTTATGTAGATCAATATTAAAAATATCTCAAACATAGGACAAGGTAGGGCTAGCTTCCATAAATTTGAAAATGCTATCAAAACCACGAAAGTATTTTTTTGTAAAAGGAAATAATCTTTTTAATGTATATAAAATTTAGTAAATTTTAAAAAGTTGAGGGACAAAGTATGTGTGTATAATATACATTGTATATACAGTGAACTCCATTTATCTCTTGGGTATTAATCTCCGCCTATTCCACTCCGGATCAAAAATCAAGAACGAAAGAACTGTTTATGTATTAATCACCTCTGTCTATACCGGATTGGGATTTGACTGAACGACATGCTGCTTAATTAGCTGAACAATGACCGTCAACTGCCAAGTAATCAGGATGGCCTTGCAAGATCAAATACAAAATATAATCGCACTTGTGTTAAGTTTACTCTAATTGCGGTAGGCCGTTATTACAAATAGTGTATGTGTGTTGATGCCTAACTGGTTTCACTATTATGAATTCAAAATTATTGTCATTGTTGATCGCGAGTCATCGATCTTTGAAGAACCGGTCCTATGTGTAAACCAGACAATTTTGACAGAACAGAAGTGAGTCCGGTTTAGACAGAGTCTACTGAATAAACTTTTTAAGTATTTTTATTGGGACTTTCTTTTGCTTCTTCACTGGATGGTTCTGATTCTAGGATGGTTTCATTCACTTCTGCCACTACGTCAATAGTACTGAATGCTGGAGGTTTTTCTTGTTTCTCCACAAACTCTATGTCGTGTTTGCGCAGCAATCCTTTCAACATTTCTATTTCATGTTCTTGTGCGGCACAATATTCTCTGAATTTTGTCAGCTCTTGTTCACACCCAAGACGGAGTCGATGTTCTCGTAGCAGTCTCTTTTCAGCTTGTCGTTTCACCGACAGAACTATACCTGTTATTGTAAAAAATAATCGTTAGTTCAGTGTGCTCAAGCCATAGAAAATAAAATACTTGAAGCTATGCAGTGGCAGATCCAGAAAATCCATTTAGTGGGGGGCTCCTAAAAAATCCTTGGATTCATTAAAGTTAAAAAGAATTTATTATTAATTAATCATTATAACAGAATTTTTTTTAATTGCTAAATTTAGGGAGGACATCACACATTTTCCTTCTGGATGATTTCATTATATGTGTTCTAATGCCTATAGTGTTTTGTGCATACAAACTTTGTATATTTTTTATTTATAGAAGAGAAGAAAGTAATATTTTTAGTATTTACAGGTTTATGAAGAAGCACATTATCTATAATGCGATAGTATAAAAATGTATCAATTATCAAAGTACATCTACTCTATGCAATAAATAGACATGTTTTAAGTAGAATAATATGATTTACCATTGAGAATTCTTGTAACTCTCCACAGCCTAAGTACAATGAGTAAGCCAATCCCATTGGCTGCTCCCTCCTGATTTCGATACACGATGTCCAGCACAAATGACACTATGACCACTACTGAATCAAACATTTCAAGTTTGTGCTTAAAAAATTCGAACCGAAGAGCATATATCCGCACCATTATCTCCACCAAGAACATACTCAAGATGGATATACTACAGTAATGAATGATTTTTGGTGCAATATGATTTTCATGATCTGGGAGCTCAAAAACTCTCAAATCCAACAAAAGTTCAATAATGACAAGCAGACAGTCAATGATGACAAGAATTATGACCCCAATCTGAAACTTGTTTGTTTCAATTACATGTTTGACACGTTCACGAACAGACTGTAGTTCATGTTTTGTTGCTTCATCTGAATCTGTTGTTATGGAGCTGGTGCTGCTATCTTTCTCAATGACTTTCTCGAGGTCATCTTGAAGTTTGTGAAATCCATCCATTTTGACCTGACAAGCAAAAACAAAATAAATACCTTGTGCCATATTAATCAAGAAATGTCAGTTAAAATCAAGTCAGATTAAAAAATGGTGGCTTTTTTTTAATTATGTTTCTATGATTTTGACTTAATTTCCACCAAAACACTTAAACTATACTTAACATTCTAACACCATTGATAAATATGGTTCAAGGATTTTGGTGGAAATTTATTCAAAATCATAGAAACATAAATTTTGTTATCTTACTTAAGTCTAATTCAACTAAATTTGTTGAAAAATATGGTTCCATAGCATGATACATTTTTAATTAAATACCTGATTAGAATAATATTATTAATAACCAAATGTTTTTGTTTTTTTTTAAATAAAATTGCAATTTATTATTTTCGGCTTCAATTATTAGGGATAAATGAATTAAAAAGAATTATTCGATAAATAGTAGTTAATGTTTAAGTTAGGAAGTCTCTGATGGATATTTTACCATCTTAAAAATACTCTGTACCCCTCCACCCACCCTTTTCCAAAATCCTAGCGTCTGCCCCTCAGCCGCAACTTGTTCCTTTTTTTATTCGACGTAAGATGTAGATTTTAATAATAATAAATTTAATACCTTCTACTGCACATCAGTGGCATAACATTATTCGTTTACGATGCAATGGATAAAATGAGTGTTTCCCAAATATCCTGCTAAGTGTCATTTATGTGCATGGAAGCTCGCCATTAAGACGCCCCCTTTAAAGATAGGTCAACCGAGTTCATTCAAGAAGCATCTCAAATGGCACTTTCTGTACTGACATCGATGCATTGAAATGTCATATTTTGTTTCTAAACTATGTTTTTAAAAACATACCTTCATGCTGCAGTATCAGTGCCCTTTTTTTTATATTGCTGTTGTTCACTGCGTGCACGTGTATTTTGTGCTCTCACATTGTTTCTCCAAAACAAAACATATTTTGCACGCACTGTTATTGTTTACGTTTTTGAAATCATGACCCTCATGCAAAGGTCACATAATAAAAAGAAAATTTGTTTATAGAAATATGTGTGCATGGCGTTTTATGTGGAAAACAGTCTTTATTGATCAGCTTCAGTTATTATAACATTTCTTTTGTTTTTAAAATCATTTTTTTTTTTTTTTAAATTCACAAATAGCATTACACTCGAAACGAAAAATTAATTATAAACTTATATTGGCGGGAAAATGGTGAATCCCTATCATAAATATGTTCTGAAATTTATTGCAACTATACAGACATTACGCCTTTAATAAAGTTTGATTACTTATTTTAAAAACAAAGTATTGATAGTAATAAAGTACAGCCGGTACATTGTTATATATGTAATAATGTACAAGCGCGTTTAAAGAACAAAGTGAAACATTGTTATATAGTCACTAACAGACCTAAAAGGGTTTAGGTGTATACCCCCCTGCCCCCTTTGTTTTTCTAATAAATTATTTTTCACTTCGTGTATAAAAAGAGGAAATAGATAGAAACTGAAAATAAGTAGAAACTGATGTTACACACGTCTTTATTACTATACTTACATATTTAGGTTCCCACATAATTTAAATAGTATTGAGAAAACTATATACCGTAATAGAGGAACTACTTGATCAAGTATCCTTTAGGCACGTGCCTACACTTTTCTTCTTCAGAAAATGCCTTAGAATGCAGCTGCGGCGATATAGACTTTAAAAAATTCAGGTGGGGGGGGGGGTGTGTGACCTGCACCCGGACCTTCCACATCCGAGGAACTGTGCCTACACATTTATTTATGCCACGGTGATATTGATATGGAATAGAGGCCTAGATCCCTGGCTTGTATATCGGGAAATAATCTGTTTGTAACATAATGATCAGTTATTTAATGATCTAATTTTATTTTGATTGGCTGTTTAGATCAATAGATGGGCAAATTGAAACGTTTGAAAAGAATTGTACCTTTACGAATTTTTTTTATAATTTGTTTGGTAATGTACTCGGATAATGTAGGCTAAAAAGAGACCTCACAAAACATTTGAAAGTTTGATCGTTGTATTATTGTTTCAAAGTATAGGTTGTATTATTGTTTCAAAGTATACTTGTTAGGCCACGGCGGGGGGGGGGGGGGAGGGAGCTCGTTAAATAAGAAAAAAAAATCCGCTTTTCGTTTTCTTTATAAAGATTGAAATTTCTTAAAATTGACACTTTTGTTGTTTTATTTTAAAAAGAGTTAAAATGGCCGAAAAGGATGGAAAGGTTTTTGTTGCCAAGACACCAGCTGAACTTCAAAGAATGCGATTGGAGAAATTAATGAAAAATCCAGTAATTATTCCACTATACTATAGTACTTTTCTTTAGAGTACAAAAAGGTTTTACCATTTCATACCCATATCAAAAAATTAACTTTATTAAAACTTGCTAGGGCTTCTATATCGTCGGGTGCCCTGTTCCGGTGGTTGCATAGATCGGTGTAAACGTGTGCTTGTGGAAAATCTATGATGTCGCCCGTTTTAGTGTAGAAAATGTAAACAATCCACTGTCACATGCACAAAAGATTTGACAAAATAAGCACAAAACAAGTAAATAGACCACATTTCAGTAGCAACATCCAGCTATTTTTTAAAAGGCAATATATTATTTATTTTTAATTTATTTTATCCATGTTTAAGGTGTATAAAATGCAAATCAATAACAATTTGTTCCCCATTTGTCATAAAATGAGTACAAATGCATGTACTTACAACAGGAAAATGATGCTAAAAAAAGGAAACAATTTCCGTTTGTGTGAAAACATAACCTCACTCCACCATGAGTTTAATAATGCAGATAAACATAAAACTTTTGTACCAAAATGTTCTGCTTATCTTCAGCTACAGGAATACTAACAGAAAAAAACACAAGACTTGCACCACATTGAAGAAAATATTGTGTGAACAGAGGTACCCCCCACCCCCTACGGAAACGCATAATGATTAGTAACAGTATCCTTGAATGAACAGAAAGTTAGAACGAGTTACGTCCCTTGGTGAAATTGACATACCTGGGAGACCGCTTTTTACATTATTTCAGACTGTTTGCGGGGAAATACAATTAATATTATGACGCAGATATTTTTTTAGGACTCAGAAGTCAATCGACTATTCAACTGCTTATATTATAAGATCATGTATTTTTATCACAGAACTGCGCTATTGGGCAGGCCTGTCAGTGAGGTTACGATTGATGCTAACAATCACCATTGGTTGCATGCACCCCCTAGCGACTATGGATGTCGCTACTTCAAATGTCCTCTATTAGTGCCTGTTGTCTTTTCATGCCCTTTACGGAAATGGCGATATGTCACATGCGCACGAGCTCCGCATGCAGTTCTCGTTGCAATACCAAACATTAAGCGTTAAGAAAGTTACACAATGCTCCAAAATTAAAAATGTGCCAAAAACATGTAAATAATATTACAATTTTCACTAATCCCAAAAGTCAGCTTTTGAAAGTAACCAGAAGTTTGCAGAAAAGTTATCCAATTAATTCTCTGTGCAGTGTGCAGTTGGTCTGCGTTCTTGACCTTATTTACTACGTTGTGACTTCAAATAAAAAAACCCATTTGAGGCCATTTCTAAAAAAAATTAGTAGTATTACAACAAATAGTGGTAAAATGTCTTCTAACGTTATTGGAAGATAAAATAATTGGATGCGATATAGGCTCGAAAAAAACGAAGTTTTGTTCCACCCATCGCGGCACCAAAAAAATGTCATCAGTTCCAAGTGTAGTTATTATTACATTACTCACATTCAAAAGTTTCCAAAGTTTTATCCTGCTGGTTTAAAAAAAAATTAAATGTCAAAAATGGTATCTATATACAAACGCGCATTACACATTTCACCTATATAACCAGTTTACGTCACGTCACTATAAATAAAGCGTCTGAATTATAAATCGAAAATTAATCATTATTTGTACACTTTCTGTCAAATTATAGTGCCAAATATTAATTTCATGTTGATCAGAATATAAATTATTCTTATTTACCAACACTAGCAGGTATAATTTTACTGAATTCGCTGGTAATTAACAAAAGTGAAAAAAAAAAATTCCAACGGTCAAGCTAAAAATAGCGCTATAAATAGGTCGATTGGGATAAACAACACGTGCTCAGAATATGCCACGTGCTGGGAACTTAGCATTTCTGCATTCGAGATGTTGACGTCTATCAAATATGTTGTGTATATAAATTATACAGTTCTATTCCTGTTTAAATGTGGGTTGTGTTCAAGTCTTTTAAGTATAGGTTCGAATTACACCCACATGACCCACAGTCAGAGCAGGGGTGGGAGAGGGGGCGCACATATCGTTAATATTAAATTATGTTGCCAATGCATGTCCGACGTTGCCTAGCTACGCAAAGGAGATGTTGGGGTGGGGATGGGGTGCAGTAACGGATCCAGTGGTCCGGACTCCCCCATTTTCTCGTGTGTTTTTTATTATTTTTTTAAACCATTTTCCGAGTGGAAGGACGTGAAAATTAATCTCTTTTTCCCCAGTCCTATTCACTCATCACATTTGGAACCCCCTCATTTCAGAAATCCTGCATCCGCGTGTGAGGTGGGGTGGGGGTGTAGAGAGCACATCTTCCAAAATATAGTGCGATGGATCGGACCCTAGCAGAACCGTCACGGTCTACGCACACCATATGGGTGTACTGAGGGGCTGGACTGGGGTGGGGGGGGGGCTTATCTATACATGAATTGGGTTAAATACGATATAATATGATTATACATGAGAGGGGCTAAATACCATTTTGCTAAATGACATATAATATATATGATTTAGTTAAATACGATAAAATATGTAAGATTTAGCTAAATGACATTTAATATATGTTGAAGATATTTAATATGTTCGCTGATACAAGATACTCAAGGTAAATATTATGCACTTTGAAGGAATTTAATAGTAATGTCTTTGATTACAGTTCATTTGAAGCTGTAAGTAGTTTTACCGAACGTTTTTTTTTTTTTCTTGGAAATAAAATGTCCTTGAGTATACAATTTATAGTCTATAGGGCCCTAATTATTTCATTACATACATTTCATTTATTTATCTGTATATGTTAAACTTTTTATGCCTTTACTGTTTATCATTCATATATAACGGAATAAAGAATTTGATTGACATACGTTTTTGCTTGATTATGTTTGTGGATTAAATGGTCTGCTGCCCAAGACTTCAAAGGGAGCTACTTTTATACTGAAATCCAAAACAACTCAGAGTTCCACATCCTCAGGAAAAATGAGGGTATTCAGACTTACTAGTACAAACGTCAGGGGGTATTCATACTTCCAGGGGGGGGGGGGACTCAAAGGGTATAAAAATATATATTTAACATGTGGAAGTTTGATTATCATTTAAATTATCACTTAAATTAGCGATGTTTCCTTTATTGCTGAGGTGGAGGGGTGGGGGCTCATTAAATTAATTAATTAATTAAATTAGAAGACCCGACTACATTCAGTCAGTGGCTGAAATTGTACATGTTATACCTCCTCAGTAAAAAAGCTGTACGCGTTCATACCTCTTGTGGCAGATTGCCATTACGTGTTCATACCCTTTCCCTCCCTTCTTTTTACTTGATTTCGAGTATACCTCCATTTCTACGTGATGTGAAATACTGCAACTGGCCTAAAGGGTTTCCGATACAAAATCGTGGACCTGTATAACAGCAGCAACAGGCACGTGATTGAGAAGCAGACTATAAAGGGGAGGACCTGAGGGCGTGAAACGTCCAAATGTTCTATTCAAGCTAATTGGAACATGAAAATTGACGAATAAAAACCAAAATATATAACTTACCTCATTAATGTTGATATTCCCCCCCCCCCCCCCAAAAAAAAGTCCTATTTTTTGTCTTGATTGCTATGTGCAGTGGTTCTGTATTGTTTGAACGGCAGTCAAAAGTATTATTTCCGTTTCTCAGCGAAGTTATTTTGACCACCATGTTTGATTTTCTGCAGACGTCAGACAAATCCATATAAAAATGGGGGTGTCGAGTCATTATTTGTATAATGTATTTTTATGGTAGGCCTACGTGGTTATTATTTTATAAATATATTTATTATAATTTAATATCGATATTATATTTAAAAATATTTATTTATTAAAGGAAAAACGATGAACGAGATACGAATATTGCCGGTAAAGACAGATGTTCCGAATGTTAAAATGAGTAGTTACCCCCACTTTGTAATGAACTCATCTGCCATACACATTTTCGTTGTGACACATTTCTGTGTGTAGTACAAGGTTCAATGACTAATATTTTAAATAATTATTTAACAAAGCAATGAAAAAAACTTTTACTTTTCTGCCTAGGTTCACGCAAACTATTTAAAGTAATCGACAAATATCCCGTGTTCCAACAAACGTAAACAGACAATAGTGGGGTTTGGGAAATTAAAAAAAATGTTTAGCCTCAAATGTGTTTTAATGACACGAATTACAAAATCAACCATTTTTATTTTTGAAACTTGAGTGTTTGGGTGAAGAATCTCACACAACACACTAACGCATACATAGCCTATATATATATATATATATATATATATATATATACATTATATATATATATACACACATTAT
>JAULBS010122219.1:0-14069 GCA_032355785.1 Symmetromphalus regularis | reverse complement strand
TCCATATTTAACATCCCCTCCCTAATTACCCCAACCCTGGCCATTTTGCAAAATGAAAATTACTTACCCCGGCATATATCCATGATCATACCGTAATATCCAAAGTATGTAATGAATGTGCACACTAGTAATCTGTATTGCAGAAAATATTTAACAGTAAAAACATGATTTCAAACTTTCATGAACTCAATAAACTCCAAATTTGCAAAATGTAATGCCCCCAGGGGAGTTAAATAGGGAATATACTGTACATCACCCTACTAAACCAAACAATATTTTAAAGACAGTTATATTTTCTTATAGAATTAACAAATTAAACAGCCAAAGCACTTCAGTGCACATTGGTATACTTTTCTTCCAGTTGTGGTCAAACCAAATATGTTTCTAAAATTCTTTGAATTACTTCAACATTTCAAAACTTTAAAATACTGTTTTTAACATTACTATTTTAAGTTTGAATAACAATAACAATAGCATCTAACAATGTTATTTTCCTAATTTATGAACAACTAATGATACCAGTATACCAGAACCAAACACAGTCAGTCAAAGAACGAATTTAACCTCTGGGAAGGTGAAACTTTACCCCATGGTGGTAAATTTACCCCAATTTGGGAATCCCTGCTTTACATTTTTTTTGGAAAAGTGCATTTGTGTATTTAAATGTGAAAACATCTTTAAATTCAGGAAATACAATCTGATTAAATTGGCCATCCTAATCTGAGAGGATATTTCAACAATGTGATAATACTTACTCAACTTCGCTGAATCCATCCAGTGTTGATTCGGGTTCTGGGGAGGCTTGAGGGGCAGGCGGTACATTTCCATTGTACAACTCAAACTTGGCTCTATCTGGAGAAGCAATACACTAAAATATTCACATATAACTTACACAGGCTATATGCAGCAAACATATTTACACAGAATAATGCTCAGTTTGGCTCTTAAACAGCTTCATTAATTTACACATGCATGAACACATGCAGGGTTTTAAATTAGCAGTCGCCCGATTGCCCATGGCGACCTTAAGTCCCTAATGGCGTCTAAGAATTCTACAAAGGTAGTCAGTTTGGCAATTCTCAAATTAATAATAATTTTTAATTAATAAGAATTATAACTCCAAACATTACTACATTACTGATGATTAACTTTACTTGCAAACATGAATACCTGTCTGAATTGAAGACTGTGAGTCTGAGATAATGTTGATGAACTCATCCATCTTGAGTCCTGCAGGTGGCCCCACCCATCCTTCTGATACTTTAGTGTGCATTGGTGCTCGAGGAGGTTTACTGTTTGGATCATACTTGGAGCCTTTTACTGAACAGAAAACAAAACAATGTCAATTTTATTTCTTGTAAAAAATAAATATTTTAAAAAATTGAAACTTTTATTGAACAAAGAAAGATACTGCTCATGTATTCAAGACAAAATGTCTAATAGAAGCTCACTAGACAAGTTATTGCTCTTAATGTTAAACCCACAGGCCGTAGTGGTGTAGTGTTTAAGCTGTCGGACTCATGGTTGGTAGGTCCTTGGATCAAATCTCAGTCAAGATATATTATTTCAATACCAGCTCCATCCCAGAGTGAGTACTCCACAAGCTCAGTGGGTAGGTATACAAAACTTACAGCGATCAGTAGTCCACAACTGGTTTATCAGACCTATTAGCCTTAAACCCTTGCATAAAAAGACACATGACCCCCAAAAACAGGAGGTATGACCCCTACCCCCAAAACAATAAATAATAATTAAAAAAAAAAATTAATTCATATTTCAAAATAAATAAAGACTTAAAACATTTTTTCACATACCAGAGGTCTAACTTAAAACAACCACCGACTTTCTATATTCTTTTTAAGGATTTCAGCTGAACAATTTCCATGTTTTTGAGATGTGAAACAATTTTAAGTAGTCAAATTCAAATGAAGATATATATTCAACAACATTTCAATATTATAAAAAAATAAAAGCACAGTCAAATTAAAATATTAAAAGAAAATATACAAACAGCTTTAGATAAATGATTCACAAGTTGATTGTTTACATAGTGGTTTATAGTTTTAAAAAAAAAGTCATGTCGAGAAAACTTGCTTGCAATAGCTGGTGGTGTATTTTCAGGGTTGGATGAGTGGGACACCTCCTTGGCACTCTGTGGACGAATCTTTTTGGTTTTAGCTGCACTCAGCTGAGCACTCCTGTAAGTCTTAGCACTTGATGGTCGAGTTGGTTTGCTAGTTTTCCGATAGGAATTCTCGTTTGCTTGTTTTATGAGATCTGGAATTGATGAGTTGCTACCCCTGAAAAATAACATACATTTAAACAACTGGTCTATATTTAAATTGAATTTTGAAAAACACTAAAAGGAAAATACTTTGTAATTATTTTCGATCTTTGTTCAGCTAGTACCAGACAATTATAGTATACTTGTTATATTTGTAAAGGGCCCTGGAAAACCGTTCTACAAACCTTAGAAAAACCAAAAGGCGAGGGAATAAGAGCTGGAAAAACAGTACATTTTACTGAGATATCACATGTATGAGCCATATTATAACTACATTTGTCATAATAAAAGAATAATTTAGTCAAGGGACATATTGCTTATTGATTATTGGTTATGTTGCCAATCAATAACCAATAATCAATAAGCAGTATGTCCCTGAACTAACAATAATTGTGTCATTGACTGGATTTATATGAATTTTTAAAAAAGAAATGAGATTTACAAAGAATTTCAACTGTTCCTATACATTTTAGTGAAAAGGGACAAACTGTTCTGCAAAATTAACTTTTTATAACCATTTTAAGAAAAATCTATAAATAGTACCACCCACTCCTCCAATGTAATCATTTCTGAACACCACAAAGGTCTGGAAACAGACCTTTAAGTATCAAAATAACATTTATTTAAATATTTATTTGATGACATCCCCCAACACAAAAACACACACTAAAAAACAATTGGTGAATGGGGTCTCTAAACAACAATCACATTAAATGTTTAAAATAAAATTACCATGCTCTCTTGTTCTGCAAAGAATTATTCTGTTGAATGTTCTTGGCACTGATGATTTTGTGATCTGTCAGACCAATGTTGTAGACTGCAGGGCTGACCTGCTCCAGGCGTGCTAGTGAAACACATGCAGGCTGGAGCCAGTCCTAAAATAACAAAAACACAAATATGTACTTGAAAAAAAAAATGCCTACGTAACATTGACATCCCACCCTAACATACATCTTCACCAGATCTGAATCCATTTAAGTATCTGTGTCGGACCTAACTTCTTAAAGAATGGATACAGTTTATGCAATTATACACATCACTAACCCCCCACTAAGTCAGTGCATAAAACTACTATTTCAAGGTAATTACAGATTGTTTTATATTTGAATAGTGTTATTTTGCTTAAAACATTTCATATGGGGATATAAAAAAACAAAGTTGAACATAATTTGAGATAAATTTCTGATGTACATGTAACAGATTATTCCCAAACAATCACACACAAAATATCAGCTGTTCCATACATATATTATATTAATTTTGTATTTAATCCAAATTGCTTATTATAGTAGATCCAGGGAGGGCCCAGGGGGTCTATCGCATGCAGTGCCACTACATTTGGCAGTGGTAGATTGGTTAAGCAGCAGAATGACAATGGCATGACATCACTAAGGATAGGTTAAGCACTGAAACATACACAGTGACATAACAAAATACCGTCTTTCACATTTGGACTCCCCCTTTCAGAAATCCTGCATCTGTACCTGATAAAACTGATTGGAGTAGATGTAAAACAGTTGTAAGAATGTGACTCTCTATGCAATAGAATGTCTGTACTATTAAAAAGTATATTATTTAAAATATTACATTTACGAATAATCCAATTTAATAATCATTTTAATAATTTCCAATAAAATAATTTCATATACACAATTATTTAATTCATAAATAAGAATGAACTGTAACATATACTTTTCCTCTAATTACTTTGTTTAAATTAACAGTTTTAAACAAATGTTTATAACGGTATATTTTTATTAACTGAACAGTCATGGCACATATTAAATGACCAAATAGAAACATATCTCCATATTAAACTTACTGTGATGTCTTAGTTAGACCTAAAAATCCATCATAATGTCGAACAATATAACATTAATTTAAGAAATTAAATATTGTTCACATTATTGGTGACAAAATAAGCACACAATAATCCAGTATAGGCAAACACTTCAAACACAAAATGAGATGAAGGAACAACATCTAAATTGACTTCTGTTAGTGTTGCCATAGCAGTCTTCTGCGATACAGTGTAATTAATTAGCGACACCAGACGCTTCTCTCAGACAGCTCAGGTATTGCGCTGGTATCTCCCTATCAATACTTAATGTGAGCATCTTCTACGGGATAAGCTATATCAATTATGCATCAACTCAATATAGTTACCAGCCTGATATAGCAAGCTGCACATTAAAACCATTATGGCAACAAAAATACAAATTTAAATTACTCCTCGCAAAAGCTTTATAAAGAAAAGTTTGTTTTATTTAATGATGCCTCAAGAGCACATTGATTTTTATCTTATCATCAGATATTGGATGTTAATTATATGGTCATTCTGACACATTTATTTAGAGGTAACCTGCAGCTGCCACATGGGCAACTCTTTCTGATAAGCAGCAAGTGGTCTTTTATATGCACCATCCCACACACAAGACAGCACATACCATAGCCTTTGATGAACAAGTTGTGGACTACTGGTTGAAACAGAAAATAGCCCGAACTGCAAATGGGTCCACTGAGAAGAATCGATATGATGACAGACCGGTTCACAGGCAGACAAGAGCTACATACTGCTCACTGGCAGACACGAGCTACATCCTGCTCACTGGCAGACATGAGCTACATTCTGCTCACTGGCAGACACGAGCTACATCCTGCTCACTGGCAGATACGATCTACATCCTGCTCACTGGCAGACATGAGCTACATCCTGCTCACTGGCAGACACGAGCTACATCCTGCTCACTGGCAGACACGAGCTACATACTGCTCACTGGCAGACACGAGCTACATACTGCTCACTGGCAGACATGAGCTACATACTGCTCACTGGCAGACATGAGCTACATACTGCTCACTGGGAAAAACTTTATAATGCAGGCCTGTAGGAATGAATTTGGGAATGACGTTGACTAAAACCTCTGTGGGCAATTCCAATGCCATGCAGAAAGGTTTTATAAAATATACCACTGAAATCTTCGTTTCATGTTGTGATTAAATATTTGAAAAATTTCCCCTTTGGTTCTCAAGGAAGGTTTTATTGTGGCTCACCTAAGATAAATAAATCTTCAACATTAAGGAAGAAATTTTCATATATGGGTGAATATTTGATTTAAGGCTAAATAGAATATTAATAACGTACTTTACAAAAAATGAACTTCATTATTCTCTAGCATATATAGTATAAATGCTTGTGCATATATAACTCAAGAATGATATAAACAAAACATTTTGAATGCCAATGGTGACGTTTATTTTGAAGGCCTTGAAATGGATTCTACAGCACTTCTACACAGTTCTAGGAACTAAAGTTGAATCATAGTTTTATAAATGAAGCAATCTTGTGGGTATGTAGGATTATCCTCAGATTTGTTTAAGGTATGCCAGTTACACCCATTTTACTCTGTAATAGAAACAATTATATTTTTTAACTGACAGCATGTTCACATAATTGCCTTCAAGTTATTTTGCTCTGAAGGGTTCTGCATTATGACACCAAAGTGGGGTCTGTAGAATTATTTTTAATATGATACAAAGATAGTATCAGACATTTTACATTTGTCTCCTAGATGTCAGGAAAGGTTATCTTAATATAATAGGTGTATATTTTAAAAGTTTTCTCTATCCACACACCCCTTGTGAACTTCATCATCATATACAGTACTTGGATATCAGCGTTCGGTCTTCTGTTCATGTCTTAAGCCAACATTGTCTCAGAAAAGTTGAAGAACATTGCAGTTTGACTTCATTCACTATATACATGATTTTTAATGAATTACTTTAGACTGGATCTATTTCATAATCGGAATTCCACAGATCCATCGACAATTCTCACCCCTGAGTTATCCATCAAAAACTACATTCATGTATGTGCACATTGATTAGTTACCCAGTCTGTACAATTATTGCTATAATTAGTACAAAACTGGAACCATTGTGCATGTGCATGTTATGACTTGTGGGTATGCATAGCTAAAAATATTAGTAATCTACATAGGCCTATAAATATTTTGTAGCTGAATCAGTGAATGATTACCAACTAATTTTTTTTTTTTTTTAATGCTATTCCTATGCCTCTTCATGTATTGTGAGAAGTTCTACAACAATTGTTATGACATAGAAAAAACATTGGAATGCACACAAAAATGTATTGTGGTGTGCAACCTGTAGCCGTGTAGGTGGTTTTTTCAATAGCCTATTCAATACAAATTACAATAGCTGAATAGGATATTCCTAAAGAAAAAAGGATGGATCATATAAAGTATAAACAGGCACTTCGTAGAGAGAATTGTAGCAACAACCATATTTACCTTTGATTTGATATCACAACTATCGTCACCCATCTTTATCACGGAAGTTTACGTAATATAATTTAAGAGATAAAACTGATAAGATGCTAAACATTCTTCGCCCGCCATGACACTTTAAGTTCCATGATCACATGAAACACGCGCATCTCTTGGTTAAGAACAAACCGGAACCTTTTATATTAGCCAATGAAAGTAATCCTTTTTTAAACGTTACTTCACCATGGAAATATGTAAACAGGAAGCTGCTTTTCAACTTTACCTTCCAAGTTACAGAAAGTTTTAAAATATTGTTGCTGGTACTGAATTTTTATTAATTAAAAAATAAAAATCTTTCGACGTTATTTTTCATTAGGCCTATATGTCACTGATAGAAATCCTTAAAAGTATCGTTCATTCATTTTAAGTTGTCCGATAGCATCTGATGATCTGTTCAACTCACAACTGTTGTCAATTTCACGGGCACCTGAGCCTGAGAGGTTGAACTGCCTGAAAGCAAGGGCATTGAAGGGGAGAGGGGGAGGGGAAATATTTTTTCAAAAATACTCTATAAACTTAATAAATATATCTTATTAGTAAAGGGTATATATTGTTAAATCTACTTCATTAAAGTGATTTATTTTATTAAATATTTTTATTTTTTATTTAGGTTTGCTTCCAAGTTTCAGTCAGACCAAAGTTGCCCTTAAAAAATATTGTGTTCTTTACAGTGTTTAATATTGAGTCAACATGGTGAGGTAATAAATGTGAGTATATAAATGTGTTACAATTATGTCACATTTATTGTGCCTCAACACAAGTTGTCAACTTCACTCACTGAAACTTTTGAAACATCATCTGTCAACATCATCTGCAGACAACAAGAATTTGACAAATAGAATATTCTGGGATGAGAATTTTCGGACTCTTTGGGATTGATTTTGACACTTGCTTCACCTTCCCTGACTCAGTCGCTATATGCCAGGCACTAATATAGCCGGCAAAATGGGCCTTTTTTCGCCGAAAGTTCGCTCATGTTGCTGACTTGTTAACAGCAGTGAGAAATCGAAGTCACCATAATATTTTGCTGGAAGTAAAGTGAAAAACAAATCCCAATAACTAACGTCTGACAGTGACACTGATTTGTGATGCCAATTCAAACAAAAAAGTAACAAGTAACAAATCTCGCATGACGTGTGTTTATTGTCCCCTGTCAACGACTGACTATTTCTGGTAATGCAGAATAGACCGTGTCAAGCTTTGTTCTGTTGCATAATATGAACAAGAATTCTTTGCTAGAGACGCATTTAAAAATGTGTCGCCTGTTGATTCAGTGCTAGTTTTCAAAGCCGTTGGAGATTGGTCTGCATGCATGCTTTTGTGGAAAACGTAACAAGAACATGTTTTTGATTCTGTGTGCAAAACGGGTAGACCAGCTCAAAATGGAGATAGAGGATAGGGTTCAGAGATGTACCCACCAAATAATTTTTTATTTTTTTTAAAATTTGTTTCTGTTTATTAAAATATAAAAAATAAATGTTTAAATCTCCCCTGATAAAAGGGTCATAGACATAGGCCTACATGAGAAAAACAAAACAAACAACACATTAATTTAATCCTTTTTGTTTTTGCTGGGTTCACTTCTCACATTTTTATAAAACTTCTTCCATTTCTTATGGGAAGGGAGAAGTCACTTCTCTCACTTTTTCTATCCTAGATTAGTGCCTGTATGCTCCCTCACTATGACCCTTCTTCTTAGGACTTATCAGTTCTCATCCCAGAAAGTTAGAAAATTAAAGGATTGAAAATGTTAATAAATTTCAGATGAAGTGGGTCAAAATAGCTTATAATTTAATAAATTTATATTTTTTTTTATATGAAACTTGGTTGTTTGCACTTGTCAAATCATACCTCCACAAATAGTATTCTAATTATTTCTATATAACTATAAATATTAGTTGGCACTTTAAAATGTTCTATAAATAGTCGATACCTTGAAGATTTAGAGACTGCAATGATTGAGAGTGAGACTATACATATGTTGATTAATTAAGTTGGATTATTTCAATGTGTTTCATATCAGAGCTAAATAAGCCTATATTATAAATAGCATTCAAAATCAAATAATGTAATTACTAATTAGCTTGATCAGTCATTACTACAAATATTCTACTTTAAATTATTGTATCTGTACTACATTTATTTGAGGATTTCATTTTATTCTATTTTTCAGTACCACATACTGTAGGAACCATCAGATCATAGCGACGTATTCACAGTTAGATACTCATATTATGATTTAATCAAGATTTGTCACAATCTGTACAAAATGGCAGATACAGAGAAGGTGGTTGACGGAAACAATGTTTTAAATATGCCAGAGTTCCAACCACAGAATGTAAACGTGCATCAGTTTTATCCACAACTCCCACACAACTTTGGTCAGAATACAATTAAGTTTGCTAAGAGTCGGAAAGAACTAAAGGCTGCTGATGCCAATGAGAATGCTAAAGAGGAAGCAGAGCAGGAAAAAGAAGATGATGGTCCGGAACAGTCGGATCAGTCTGGACCTTTGGTTACCATAGAAACAGATGATAACAATTCGGCTGATAAAGATCTTCAAGTAAGATACTTTATATAAAAAATTATTTATTTTATTTTTGGCATTGGAACATATACAAAATAGACAGGATCAATCAAAAGACTCAGTAAACAAAATTGCATTATAACAGGGTTGGCACAGCTGTTTAAATATTGATGCAGCAAGACATTTGAAGGGCACATACAACGTACTCATTAAATGTAAATATTATCACAAATAAGGGTGCTGCATATTATGGGGGGGAGGGGGGCAGTGGCAAATGCCCCTCGCTGCACCAGCCATGTTATAACATTATTTGTGAAGGAATGCTAATATATTAAAATTAAAAACTTGAAGTTAAATGTCAGGTGAAAAACTATGTATACTTATAGGTAGAGAGAAAAAAAATCAGTAAAAGGAACTATTTCGTGATGCAATAACGTCAGTATAATTTTAAAACAAGTAAGTTACTTATTGTTTATATGCATCTAGGCATTTGAATTTGGATACATGAAAAATCAACTCCAGAGATCTATCACACAATAACTGAGTCTTTCTTATTTGTTAATTCATACCAATGTTATTATTATTATTCCTCATAAAGTTTATGTTTCTACATAAAATGCATTATAGTTGGCACTTGGTCTTCTAACCTCACACAAATGACTTTATTTGCATTTTGTTTTGTTTTTCAAATAATTTTCTATACTTTTTACTAAAATGTCATGTATACTGGCTCTGTGTGTTTATCCTGTTCTTGTGTTCAATTATTAACACCGTTAATAACAGCAAATATAATCCAGTTAATATGTATTTGTTTTGTTCAACTGTGAGAAACAGAATGGATGTGAACTTTGTTTTTCAGCTATTTAGAGCAATTTGGGGTAAAAAGGTAATTTTCTTTATAAACTAAGTATAGCATAGTTATTCTACTTTCTAGGTAGTTTTTATGCGTTTAAAGCCAATTATAGATAGATTATCGAATTCATCACTAACCTGACAGCCAAGGCTACTTTTTTTATCAAGACGGGCTAGTGAGAAATGCTAATCCATTTGCTTAACAGCATGTGTTTTATTTACCTGTGAGAACACGTTTTTAAGAATAACAAGTTTAAAAAAAAAAAAACATTTTCTAAATTCATTTATGAACAAGCTTTTATAAAAGCCATGTTTAATTAGTGAACATGCAGCCATTATTAAAATTTATGTTTGTTTTGACTAATATTTGTAAGAAAATGAAATGTGTTGGTAATTTGGCCTAGTGGAAATACAGACAGACTAGCCTGGTGGTAGTGCTGAGATTATTTTGTATACAGAACCACAAAAGAAACGCACAATGGATATGATGCAATTATATGTTTAATTTCAAGGTTATGTCAATACCTTTGTGCACATCTTAGAGAGTCAGTTTTTGGCACACAGCATCAGGATAGAATGCTGAATGCCATGTAATATTTGTCAAGGGGCAGTGCAAGTGTGAATAACAGGAGGTGCATTTTCATATGGCAACCCTGTGCGTTGATGACGGACATGCATCTTTGGTACATGGAATGCATCAGGCAGTTGATGAATGCCATTGGCACTTGGGGCCCATACCCTGAGAAAAGCCACATGCAGTTAAGCAGCAGTTGTTTGGCTTGGGTGCACCTGGTAGAGTCTTCATTGGACCTTATCCCACAAGTGTTCTATAGGATTCAAATCACGACTGATGGCTGGCCAGTCCATGATACGCACATTATGCTGCTGCAGGAAGTAACTGGTCACTCTGGCCGTATGAGGGTGGGCATTATCTTGCCGGAACACATGGTTATGGTGACAAACAAAATGGGGCAAAATGTGGGATCTCAAGACTTGGTCGACATACAGCTGAGTTGTGACGCCATTACCCCTGTGTGGACCAATATTCTGAAAGACAATAGGCCCCACCCACTGGTTAAAACCAATTGCTCGCCAAACCAATGCTTTCACCTCCCCATGGGTTCCTTTCCATCACACACGCATCTGAATAGCATTTGCCCCTCCTTTGTCAGACCCTGGCTCTGCAGTATCGACTTTCATCAGAGAAGAGAACTGTCCTCCATTGCTGATGGCGCCATTGTTGATACTGCATGGCCCATTGAAGTCATGTCTGATGATGACTAATGGTGAAGATGGGAACCTGAGCAGGACGGCGGCAAGAGAAGCTTGTTTCAGCAGCTGGGAGGAATTGGTCATGCAGGTGTTGCCGATGAATGAGTCGATCTTGTTGAGGGGTGGTAACCCTGGGGCGACCGCTACAAGGACGGTCTGCTGTGCTGTTGGTGGCGTTGTGGCGTCGTTCTGTCATAGTGACATGGACATTAAACACATTCGCCACAACCTGTGAACTCTGGCCAGCATGTAAGCACCCAATCGCCTGTTCGCACTGATTTGTTGATAAACACAGCATACCTAATGAATCGAAATTACGAATGCCAGACTGGAAGTTAAGGTTGCCTTTTATGCAGATAGCCAGTAGGGATTACACGTGCATTTTGCCTCAATGAGAATTGTTTGCATGTGCATTCCACGTCGGTCTATGAAGATGCATTTCGGCGATTTATTCCAAGCAAACTTCAATCAAAAATTCTAATCTGTGTCTCAGAAATGAACCTTCATGATCTTTTTTATTTTCGTTTTAAATACAGGAAAAATCCTGAATGTTATTGTGGGTTTTCTTACATTGATAAATAATGTGTTTCTTTTGCTGTTCAATATATGATTGTGAACCAAATACACACAATACTTGTATTAAATATAATTTAAGCTATCTTGCAAAATAAATAAATAAAAATACATCATACAAGATTCATATGATAAAGCAGTTTTACATTTAGGTTAAAATAGCTAGTTGATGCTTAATAGACTAGTTTTAGCACTTCGTATTTTATTTGAAATGCTTCCTTTCTGCATTAGGGATGATGTGGAGATGACATTCAAGTACCAGTAGTGTAAATACTAGAAATAACACATCAAAGTCCAAAGGGTACAAAATATTATCCCATGGCAAACAGGGTATCTGGTATATATTTTTGATGGTTGTTTAAAAAAGGTATACTAAAATATAATTTATAGTTAGTTTATTGGTAAGATTGTATTAGAATAGATTTTAAATTTTTAGATCTGTAATAGTATTTTTCTTTTCCTTTGAACATAAAGGAGATAAATAGTTTTGGAAATACATATTTTGTTTAAAGAAAAAACTATTTTTAATTCTAATTTTAATTAAAATATACATAGAGAAATAAAAACAAAAAATGGAAAAACCCAAAACAATTCTGTTTACCATGGCAGTCAGAAATTACAATAAAAATGACAGTATAAAATATTTATATTGTTAGTATTTTTACCATTTTGCTGAAAATGTCATTTTTTACCATTTTTCATGAAATGCTCTTAAAGTAAGACATTTTAATACAGTATTTACATATTTAGTTGAAGCTTTCATTTATTACAAACTTAGAGTATTAAGTAAAACATTAGGTTATAAGAATATTTATAATATATATTTTTTATCCAATGCTGTTGCTGTGATTGTCAAAATGATGACCATAAAGTAATAAAGATTGCTTAAAAATGGTTTACATCTCTTTTTTTTTTTTTTTTTAATTCTCAATATATTTTTATTAAAATTAAAAAAAGATAATAGGGATATATTATATTTCCAAAAATATTTGCTTTTTGTTTTCTTTATACTAACCCAAACTAAAGTACATATGCATGAAATTGAATAATATGTTCACAGTGAAAAAAAAAAAACATAATTATATAGTTCTATTGTTTATAAATTTTAAAATGGGTTTTTATATTTCTTGTTCAGCTATTAAGAAAATCTGCATCAGCTATGATATGTAACAAACAGAATCAGTATTGATCATAATAAAATCATCAATAAGTGACATTTTTAATGACATGGCAATAAATGTTAGTCATGAAGATTTGAATGTTCAGTAATTTTCACATAGAAACAGCTATTGTTAGTTTTATTTGAAGACCAGTGATTCAGGCATAAAAACAACATGTTAATGAAACAATCACATTAACTTATAAAAATTTATGTATAAATTAAATAAAAATCATTAATGAAGTATTTGAACCAAATATTATTTTTCTGTCACAGTGTTACAATATTTATTTGGCTATAAGTATAAGGCAGTCATTTTTCCCTCCAGCACCAGCCTTAGTTAATTTCTGTCCTTCTAGTTGGACAGCTGGCCCTCAACTTCTATTACAAGCCCGTAGCCAGGGGTTCGTAGGGTTCGAACGAACCCCCTCCTTTTTTGAAGTGCTCTTTCAAACTAAGCTAGAGCCCCCACACCCCCCAGCTTTTTGAAAAGTTATTTGGTTTTGGTTGACATATTTAAGTTCGCTATGCTCGCAAATGCCATTTTAATACCAGAAAGAACTCCCCTTCAAAAAACCTGGTTACGGGCTTGCTAAAATCTGAGATAAATTTGTTAAATGTGGAAAGGATTATTTGTTTAATGGCACTCTATCACATTGTTTATTCAGCAGCTATTAGGTGTTAAACATATAGTGTTTTGCAACTCATTGTCTTTAGAGGAAACCCACTACCACCATAAATGCTACTTTTTCCAATTAGTAGCATGAGATCTTTTATACGCACTTTCCCAAAGTTAGGATAGCACATACCATGGCCTTTGATGAACCAGCTGTTGACCACTGGTCAGTGCAAGTGGTATTTACCTACCTATTGAGCTGGTTTTGAGATAAAAAAGTCCCAGGCCTTGACTGAGATTTGATCAAAGTTACTTCCAGCTGTGAATCTGACAGCTTAACCACTGCACCACTGGATCCAGTTTTTTTTAACTGAGATCAAATCTTCACTTTTATAATTGTTGACACTTTTTTTGGTTTGTTTTGTTTAATGACACCA
>JAULBS010122208.1:0-14069 GCA_032355785.1 Symmetromphalus regularis | reverse complement strand
CATGTGAATGAATACACATCTACAAATCAGACTTAGATGTAAAATGTTTAATACATTGTACTTATTACGGATAATGTTTATGTGAAAATAGTATGGGTTATCGTTAGGTTATGGAAACCTATGGATCAAAACAAGGTTAAATCATGGGTTATATATGCGATTCATTTCACAAGTTTGGGTTTTGATAATCCTACTTTAAACCAAGGTAGCAATTGTATATATGGATTATAAGTGTAAATCCGCTGTCGAGGTGGTTTTTGACTGAATTTTCAGGGTTACCCAATGTTATGAAACACAGGCATAAAAAGTCGACCAATTTTTTTGTTAATTTTTTTAATCCTCTGCTTAACATACCTAACTGAGAAATAAATATTAAAAATAGCAGATCAGTCATTATTTTTCAAACACTAACTAACTTAGATATGCAAGAGTGCTAAATCGCTTAATATCTAAGCATTGATTAATTTTATTATCGATTAAATGATATCCATATTTTATTTAAAGAAAACAATCTGGAAATTTGAGCAGATTATATTTCTGTTTTTCAAAGGCATCATGTAGTGTGCGTTGGCACAACACGTTAAATAATATCGATTGCAGTACGACTGTTGATTTATTATTAATATGCACGTGTATACAGAATGCGGCGATTTGGTCTACATCCCAAATGTAAACTCATATATCAACAATCAATAACACTAACTTTGACTTGCGGATGGAGATGCTCTATGGTTAAAAATAATAAACAAATAAATAAATGAAAAAGAAAGTACCAAAAATTACTCCTTCACAAGGAGAATCTGGGGAAACATTGTCAAATACTGGCCCTTTTAAATCAATTTTGGTCTATTTTGGGCTCATTAACCAAGCTATTTTTGTGTGTCATTAATTTAAAAATTCACTATGAGTGGGGAATGGGGGGATGGCGATCGCGAAACCTCCACTCCGCACATGCGCTTGGGTTCAGAGGGGAAAAGCGGTACACAAAATATATAAAAGACTTTAGAATTTAATTTAGAACCTCTATATTATGTATTCTGAATTTCTGTATAAAATTTATGTTGTATTAGTGTTTCCAGACGTTGTTTTAACGCGGAATTTTTAATCACATGAACTACAGTCTCAACAACTATTATATTTGATACATGATATCTACTATTAATTAATAAATAAATAAACAATATCGTGACGACAGAGATTCTGACATCTGCTTAAGAAAATACGAACCATTAATAATCTTTAATATATTTGGACGATCAAAAGATATATAATTTATTATTAATTGATAAAAATAATAAACAGTTTGATATTGGTGTAGAATACTGATGTAAAATATTGGACAGTCTGACGATATAAATAATCTTGGCACCAGTGATGTCAAGAATACTGGCCACCAAGCGGGCAATCAAGGACGATAAGTCGTTTGTTTTGGACAGATTTTCACCAGTAAATTTCAAAAGTGTGAATAGATAGTGTTTGTGCTAAAGTAAACAGGCAATAGTATTACATTTCACTTAATCTTAAAAATAAAAATTTTGCGCAAATCCCAAAGCTATTATTTTTTTTATTTTCTCACACAATGAAGGATTCGATTGTAACTGCCCGAATTCTGTTAACTTTCGTTTTAGATAACACTGTTAAAATACTTCACATTAGACCAAAAGCATTTCGTTATAGCAACATAATTTCCTCAAATTTCAAAACATTTCTCCTAAATATTTTACTCAAACTGAGTAGGAAGGTAAAACGGACATGAAATAAAGCTGCTGAGTTGACGACTGTAATTACACACATGTCAGAAAAAATACATTTTATTTACGAACTCGCATTGATTTCTAAACCTCAGCAGCTGATAGAATGACGACTAGTGTATGGAACAAACCACAGTGTATCAGGTTTTACCAAATCCACTGGACTATAGTCAGGCGCGGATGCAGGATTTCTGAAAGGGGAGGGGGTTTCAAATGTAATGGGTGAATAGGGGTGGGGAAAAAAGGTTAATTTTCACGTCCTTCCACTCGGAAAATATATATTTTTAAAAATTCTATAAAGGGTGGTGGTGGAGGTATTGGATCCCAAAGATCACCTCTGGATCCACAATTTGTTTGGACTAGTGGAAAATTAAATACGATTTTAATCAGGTATCACAAATCATAGCAAGATCAGATATCTGACAGAATATATATGATATATGATAAAACTCACCAGATATCACAAATCATAGTAAGAAGATCAGCTTTCTGACAGAATATACCCTGATATATGATAAAATTCACCAGACATCACAAATCATAGCAAGAAGATATTCGCTGACCAGTATAAAACGCAAACACCATTTAAAACTTCAGCATCACTATTATAATGGATAAAATCGAAATGAGTGGAACGGAAACAATTCCACCACACCTTCATTACCACGTACCACTATTATTAGTGGATGCGGGCTATGTTAGGTACTACAGAGTATTCTGTGTGATTCTTACCGCATCAGGAAAGTTGATGTTAGTCCTGAGAGATCTGTTATTGAGAGGTTTTGTTGGTCGCAAGTTGCTAAGGAGCGGAGCCGCTCTATCTCCAGACCATCTGTACAGCGAACGCAGTGAGTGTAGCTAAAATATGAGTGACGTAATAGAATATGCATTACATGATACTTTTACTAAACAAGAATACGTTAGCACTCCATAGAATGTCGGAAGGTTACTAAAACATCTATGCCAATATATTCATTACATTAATCACATAAAATTACTCATTACCCATACTAGGCCAGATCAGAGGGTGGCAGGCGGGCCAGTTGACATGGGCCTACGATTTTTAGGGGGCCTACTCTTCCTGGTATAGGCTAATGTTGATATTGTAAACAGTCAAGAGGGATCCTAAGTACATCTTACACACTACATGTTTATAACCATACATAAATCATATCTATTTAGCACTGATTAAAAAAATTCTTAATAATCAGTTTGAAATGGGACCTATATTTCCCATTTGGCCCAGGTCCATTGCCAGCTCTACCCATACTACACAATAATCCTTTTCTTAATTAACAATTCTTAAGTTGTTAGACGATGTACTAAAATGTATGCTGATTGTAATGTTTAATAACTAATCAAATACCATCATATATGTTTCTACAACATTAAGAATCTTTTAGTATTATGTTTTTCAGTGTCATTATAGAAAACATAATAATGACATATAAATGGAATATATTCTTTACAAATGAAACTGATATATCTTCCATCGTATTCACAAATATACATACTTTTAAGTATTTTGTACGATAGTTATTATATATTAAATATCGGTGTATACGTAACAATGTATTCACAAACAACACGTACGTACGTTGTGTCTTGTACGGTAGTTATTAAACATGAAATGTCGGTGAATACGTAACAATGTATTCACAAACAACACGTACGTACGTTGTGTCTTGTACAGTCGTTATTATACACGAAATATCGGTGAATACGTAACAATGTATTCACAAACAACACGTACGTACGTTGTGTCTTGTACGGTAGTTATTAAACACGAAATGTCGGTGAATACGTAACAGTGTGTTCACAATGAACAGTCACGTACGTTGTGTCAATTATGGTAGTTATTAAACACGAAATATTGGTGAATACGTTGGAAAGTAAATAAATACCATTCACGTACGTTGTGTCTTGTACGATAGCCGTTATATAAGAAATATGTAGTTAGATAAGAGGTATCGGTGCATATGTAACAATGTAATGCATCCCCCCCCACACACCTCCCTTAAAGGAATGACCAGACAGAGAACCAAAAACATTATTGATAATAATTGGTCAGAGAATAGACACAGATCTATCTAACCTATTATTATCAAACCAAGTCATAAAATGGAATTTCGATTAGAAGCCCTAAAGAGATATATACTATATAAAATTATAGACTACCAGTTTAACTTTGAAACAAAACAGCTGTACAACTAATCTACCAAAGCTTTCAAAGGATTTAAGCTTGTGGTCATCAGGGACGGCGGAAGCAAGTCAACATTGGTGGGGCGACTTACAGATCTAGTTGTGCGGGTATAACATTACTAGGTACGAAGCGTTGAGAAATTAAAATGCCTAAATAATAATCTTTTCGAGTATTTTTCTTTATGATATCAATGAAACACTTAGCCATGTGGTCTTAGCCCAAATATACCGAAGTACACAGAGGTATCCATTCAGGGGCGTCAATCCTGGGGGGAATGGGGGAAACATCCCCCACTTTTTGGACAGGGGAGATGCTCCGTCCCCCCACTTACAATAAGCGACTGTCGCCCTTGAACGCGTGTTATGACTACTCTACTTATACCCAGTGACGGATTTATAAGGGGCCAAAGGGGGCAATTGCCCCATGCTCCCCTGTCAGAGGGACCACCCAAACAATGGACTTCCTTTATTTAAAAAATGTAATAAATATAAAATTAATTCTATTCATTCATTATAGTTTTTTTTTAATTTGTCATGTAATTTAATTTCTATGTTGAGGGGCCCCGAACTAGAAGTGCCCAGGGGCCTCAATGTTCAAAATCCAGCCCTGAACATAGCAGATTCTTACTAGCTTATTTCCATGCTTATATCGTAATAGAGTAAAAAGAAAGGTAGAACTTACCAAAACCTTTGATATATAAACAGGTTTGTTGAACAATATCCACGTGACCGTCTCCTGACATCCGGGCTGCGTCAACGAACCCTCGTATGTGACGTAATAGTTTGTTTTTGGTATAAGAGAACGAAAAGGTAAATTTTCCATATGTGATTTCTGACCTGCGATAAATAACCAAAATAGTAAATATAAACAAATCGAAACGATACTTTGTATTTATTATACAAGATAAAACAAAAATGATATTTCATCGTCAACTTTCAAGCTGTTCACATTTGGTTTTATCTTCCCGTGAAAGTAAATATGATGTCCTAATCTCAGGGCCATCGGGCATGCTTCCCCGGGAATATTTTGAAATGTAGATACTGAAAAATCGATTTTAATGGCTTCTGGACAACACAGTTCCGGCGGCCATAAATCTATATATAACCAGCCAATGAGAAAAGGCAATAAAGCATTTTAATGAATTTAAATTAGTACGCAGGCCTGAAACGATCTTCGTCCTTCCGTACGCTTTGTACAAATATTTAATGTCCACAATAACGCAAAATACCCTTAAAACATCTGATTCAGTGAATAATTTTCTGTTTAACTCGCACTCATTCGTATCTACTTACCAATAAACATTCAAAAAGCCAAACCAATGGAACAGATATCTCTTCTTTGTAATGATTCAAAGTTTGACATTATTCAAGTCTTTCACTGTACATTAATTAAAGTATTAAAACATAGTGTTTCACAAAACTCGCTAAGTCCACCATTTGGATAAATGGAAATATCCATATAGATTGCATGTTTGATGTACAGTTACCATGACCATATTAAGAATATTTGAGGCCCCCGGGCAAAGCAATGTATCCGGCACCGCAGAGAGGGTTGGGGGGGGGGGGGCATAGCCACCCCACTTTTTAGGGGACAAAAAAAATTTAGGGGTCTAAAAAAAGGTTTTCTAAAATTTATTTTGCTGAATAAAAATATTTTTAGGGTCGGTGATAAAATAAAGTGGAAGAAATCCAAAGAGTTTTCGAAGTTTGAAGGGATTCTTGCAGGAACGCTGCTGCCCTTCGATCACCAACTTTTCAGTGCCTCCACCCCTCTTTCAAA
This sequence comes from Symmetromphalus regularis, assembly GCA_032355785.1. Lineage (NCBI taxonomy): Eukaryota > Metazoa > Mollusca > Gastropoda > Neomphalida > Neomphalidae > Symmetromphalus > Symmetromphalus regularis. The sequence continues at coordinate 8,336 of JAULBS010122208.1, read as the reverse complement.
TGCACTCCGCGGGCCCTGTTTACAGGGGCCATTAACCCTACCCCTCGCCTTATATGAAACTTAACTTTTATTTTTCAAATTGAATTTCGAGGTCTTAAAATCATGAGTCCATGCGATAAGTCGGCACTGACTGTTACTCATTGGTACATTTTTATAATATCCCTTGTACAACACTGCTGTTACACAAATAAAGTTATACAAATAATCTTTTTTGTTTTTGTCACTTATTATGCGTGCACTGTGAATTGTAAAATACTGTTTTTCTCAACTTAACATCACACGGACTTAGCGAGTTTTGTAAAATACTTTTCAATAAAACGGTGCACGCAGTACTAACCTTGTCTTTGTATTTTCTGTATGTCTGACGCCAGGTTGTGCAAACCTTCATCTACCGACTCACCTAACTTTAAATAGGACATAGTCAAACACAATGGATATTAGTTACTAGTATATGAATACATTTTCAATTAACGGCTCACCTAACTACACATAGGACATAGTTAAACACAATGGTTGTTAGTTACTAGTATATGGATACATTTTCAATTAACGGCTCACCTAGCTAGAACAAAGGCCATGCTATGTGCTGTCCTGTCTGTGGGATGGTGCATGTAAAAGACCCCTTGCTGCTTATCGGAAAGAGTAGCCTATGTGGTGGTAGCGAGCTTCCTCTAAAATACATATGTCAGAATGACCATATGATTGATGTCCAATAGCCGCTGATAAGATAGAAAATCAATGTGCTCAAGAAGCGTCGTTAAATAAAACAAACTTTACTTTACTTTCATCTAACCAGAAATAGGATATAGTCAAGCACAATGGCTGTAAGAGGGAACCCGCTTCTTCCACATAGGCTAATCTTTCCCATTAACAACGAGGGATCTTTAATATGCGCTTTCCCACAGACAAGACATACCACAGCCTTTGATAAACCAGCTGTGGGCCAATGGTTGATGCAAGTGACGTACACTTACTTACTGAATCTTGTGAAGCACTCAAGCTGGGATGGAGCCGGTATAGATATTAAAAATGACATGCCTTAACAGAGATTTGATCCCACTACCTACAAGTCATTAGTCCTACAGCTTAATCACTATACTACATGGGCTGGTTCCTAGACAGCGGTCAGTGTTAACGTTAAAGATGAAATCACACAATATGGTCACTCTCTTAAATATAAATGCTTATCCATACTTATATATTAAATAAGTTTGATTGGCTGGTTGTATTTATTTTCGTGCTTATATCCAATTAAGGTTCAAGCACGCACACAACTCAGCTTCCTCTGTTAGTAGGAAAGACGAAACCTATTGCCGCCACCCATAGACAAGATAGCACATACCACGGCCTTTGATAAGTTGTGGACCACTGGTCGGTATAAGTCGTATACACCTAGCCACTGAGTCTTGCGGAACACTCACTGGGATGAAGCTAGTACTGAGATTAAAAATCCCTAACTTCGACAAAGATTTGATCCCAGTACCTACCAGCCATGAGTCCGATAGCTTAACCACTGCACTACAAGGGCCGGTACTAAATTAGTTTTGGGACACAGACCTCCAAAATAAGTTTTGATATGAATTAATAACTATATTGCTAGTTTATGTTTTTAATAATGTATTTAAGCGATTCACCTCCGCAAATACAGCTATGACGCTCACTCCATAGGGTGATTTCACCGCCTCCGCCAGTGACGTGTAGATGTCAGTATTGTACGCCATGAACTGTATCTGCCAAACATAGAACATCTTTATATATTATAGCAGGCTACCTCAGCAGCATAACTGTTATATTCAAAATCGTATCTCTACACATAGCAGAGTTCAGTGGAAATACAGTAAAAAAAAATGAAAGGCCACGAACCTCTGAAAATGGTAAGAAATCTGAATGATGACGTTATAATGTAAAAATACCTCGGCTAAAAGATTCCAAGATATATTTACCATGTTAATTTTTGCTTTTAACGTTTTCCAACTCAAGACTTAAGAAAACTTTAGTGTATGATGACAGTTTATTATTGTTCTGTTTGCTTATGCTATTTTGAAAAAGTCCGCGGCATAAATTGCCGCAGAGAAATGAAAACATGTCGGCAATGTCCGCGGCATGACTTATTGTCTTGATTAATTTCCAGGCTTGAATATATTTTGACGAAGTTGTGTTAGCTTGCATGCATGAATCACTGTCATAACAGTTATAAGACAAGGTGTTAGCGAAAGTTGAAATTTCATTTCAAGATAGGCTAAATTGCTCGAGCGCCACTGGTTTCTGACGCTATCATCGTGTTTAACATGAAGCGCACAAAGAAGTCTAGCGAGCGCTCTCAAGAAATTTGCTTCTGAACATAATTCTGTTTCTTCATATTACATAAGCACAAAACCACAGTAATTAACCATTAAACTGAGACTTTAAAATGGGCGCTATTTATCACTCGATCTGAAGCAACGGAATACATCGTCTGTAATGAGCTATGCAAATCAAATAAACTAACATAACTGTTTCATTTTTTAAAACAATGTTAACAAATAATCTGTTTTAAACCAAAATGGGCTTTCACATAATCATCCATAAATATAAATGACGAGAACTCTGTCATACTGAAATTACACAAATGAACACTATTTATGATTATCAAATGACCTAAAGAGAGGAAGAGAAAATGAGTTATTCGAAATGTCATTTTCTTTGCCTATTAACCCTCATTTTGCGAGGATTTTATTTGCAGCGTATTTTCGATGACAGCTAATCAATATTTGGTAATATCATGTTCCAGTCATGAATGTCATCTCCGTGCTGACTGGCAGCAATTGCATCTATAACATTTTTCTCTGTCCTTGGTCTCCCCGGCCATAGATGCAATACACAATCCAATGCAACACTATTACTGTCAGATGAAATTAGTCAAACGTGATCATATAAGATTTGATAAGAAGCAGAAACCTCTCTTAAATGGTCAACTTTATTTGGTACCATATCACTTTATTTAGTACAATATACTCTGTACTAATCAAAAAAAAAAGCAAACTTTCTTTTATTTAACGACGCCTCTAGAGCACATCGATTTTTATCTTATCATCGGCTATTGGACATCAATCATATGTTAATTCTGACATATTTATTTATGAGAAACCCGCTGCTGCCACATAGGCTACTCTTTCCTATAAGCAGAAAGGGATATTTTATATGCACATACCACGGCCTTTGATGAATCAGTTGTGGACCACTGATTGGAACGGGAAATAGACCAAACTGAAAATAGGTCCACTGAGAAGGATCGACTGTATTAAGCAGTCACCTGCCTTATATAAAATGTTGCTACTGGTTTGGATGGCTGCTCAAGACCTCGTAGGCAGTGACGTAGCGTGGGTTGACTGCGCCGAGGGCACGGCAAGTACTACGCCTCCTAATTAATTATGATTTTTTATACAAGTTATGGAACATTACAGTACCGTTATCTTCAAACGAGAAATCACGATATTAATAGGCATTATGCAGTTCACCAACAGGGGCGTTTGAACGAAATGCATATTGGGTGAGGAGGCTGCACCTGATTCTGACCATTGATGAATAAAGAACATATGAGAATTTATGGGGGGTGGGGTGGGGGTGCTGCAGCCCCCAGCCCCAGAGCATCAACGCCCCTGCACCGATAAGGATTAAATAAGGACAATATGACTGTAATTAGCGAGAAAAATCCTTTAAAATGTTATGTGGCAACGTTTATTAGCTTGACATGTTGGAAAACTGTAGAATGTTCTAACATTGGAAGATGTTCTGTGTGAGAGGGAGGGAGCGCTATTTTTTATTTATTTATTATTACTACATTATACTTTTTTTATTTAGAAATTTTGCTCCCCTATGAATTTAGCGCCCGGAGAAACCGCCCCTGTGATCCCCCCCCACCCCTACGCTGATTAAACAATGACATTAAACGCGATCATATGTCCACCTGTAATAAGCAGAAACCTCTCTAAACCGGTCAACTTTATTTTCTACCATATCACTTTATTTAGTAGAATATAACCTATATTAAGCAGTCACCTGCCTATTATAAGATGTTGCTACTGGTTTGGTTGGCTGCTTTAAAGACCTCGTTGGACTCTATTTCCCCCGTGATAATATGTTTTTAACCAATGAGCCCTCCCTTCTAATATTAGAAAATTGAAACACACGATATCTGTATTAAATCAGTACAGCATTTCCCAAGCCAACCGAGTAATAGTGGTGCATTGTATTGTTTATTGCTTTGGATTGTTTACTGCTTCTATGGCCTGGGAGACCAAGGACAGAGAAAAATGTCATAGATGCAATTGCTGCCAGCCAGCACAGAGATGGCATTCATGACTGGAACAGGATATTACCAAATATTGATTAGCTGTCATCGAAAATGGTAATAGACCGACTTTTGAACTGACGAAAATTACACGTAGTTTACACACGTAATTTTTCTTATAATTCCTAATAGTTTTAAATTAAAATTAAAAAGTAAAGTTTGTTTTTATTTAACGATGCCTCTAGAGCACATTGATTTTAAGCTTATCATCGTCTATTGGACGTCAATCATATTGTCATTCTGACATTTATTTAGAGGAAATACGCTACCGCACATAGGCTACTCTTTCCGATAAGCAGCAAGGGGTCTTTTATATGCACTGTCCTACAGACAGGGCAGCACATACCACGGCGCTTTGATGAACCAATTGTTGACCACTGGTTGGAACGGAAAATAGCCCATACTGCAAATGGGTCCGCTGAGAAAGATCGATCCGACGACCGACCGGTTCACAGGCGGACACGCTACTGTTTGAGCTACATCCAGCTCCTCTTTTTGAATTGATGCAAATTACCCTGACGATTACACTGGGTAACATGTACTTGGTTTAGAAAATCCATTATGTACGTATTTTAAATACACTGATATATCCAGCCACCATGAGGACAGTGAACGAACAGATTAAGCGTAGCGCTGTCTACAGATCAATAAATGGTGATGAGCGACGTCCACTAACTCTCCGTACTACTAGCTTTTAAACCTCAAAGAGAGAATCTCTAGTGCATTTCTTCCTATGCATGTCATTGCACGGTAAAGCTGGCGGCGCCACACTGACTGCCGTGTTCACTAAAAGTTCTATTAAAGCCTGATATCGGAAAAACAGATTACTTAACAGCTTAGTTTAGATGCCATTAAATTATTCATTCCATTAGGCTTGTTAAGTATGTATGTTAGTGATTTTTTTTCCCATATCGTGAAAATATAGTGTGATTATAATGAGTCAGTTATATATATTATTAAAGCAATCACCAACTTTTAATTGTCAAATCTGAATAACGAAACTGTACCATATCGTAATAATTACATCTACCTTGGAACTCTATTGTTTTCAATCTATCTTCAATGGTAACAGTCGTAATAAGCACCACATCTATTTGTCAAATGCGTTGTTTTCAGTCCAGTGTCAGTGATAACAGTTATAATAAGTCCCAGATTCAGTTGTCGACTACATTGTTTTCAAGTAGGAAAAGCTGTAGATATGTCGAAATTGTCTATTTATTTCACATGTCCATCTACATGTAATATCACCTGGTTTTGAGACATTACGATAATATTTTAAGATCTGTTATTACACCATGACGGCACGAACTAATGTCACCTGGCTTTGAGACATTACGGTAATATTTTAAGATCAGTTATTACATCATGACGGCACAAACTATTGTCACCTGGTTTTGTTACATTATGGTAATATTTTAAGATCAGTTATTACATCATGACGGCACGAACTAATGTCACCTCGCTTTGAGACATTACGGTAATATTTTAAGATCAGCTATTACATCATGACGGCACGAATTAATGTCATCTCGCTTTGAGACATTACGTTAATATTTTAAGATCAGCTATTACATCATGACGGCACGAACTAATTTTACATGGTTTTGAGACATTACGTTAATATTTTAAGATCATTTATTATACCATGATGGCACGAACTAATGTCACCTGGCTTTGAGACATTACGGTAATATTTTAAGATCAGTTATTATACCATGACGACACAAACTATTGTCACCTCGCTTTGAGAAATTATAGTAATATTTTTATATAAGTTATTACACCATGACGGCACGAACTAATGTCATCTCGCTTTGAGACATCACGGTAATATTTTAAGATCAGTTATTACATCATGACGGCGCGAACTAATGTCACCTCGCTTTGAGACATTACGTTAATATTTTAAGATCAGTTATTACACCATAACGGCACGAACTAATGTTACCTGGCTTTGAGAAATTACAGTTATATTTTAAAATAAGTTATTACACCATGATGGCACGAACTAATGTCACCTAGCTTTGAGAAACTACAGTAACATAATAAAGTGATCATACTGGCAGCAGCTAGTGGGAGTTTTCCTGTTAGCTCAGTTGGTAGAGCAATTAAACTCTCAAAAGTCATAGTTCAAAGCACCTCAGTGGAGGATGAGGTTTTTCTGTTACACCAGGACGGCACGAATTAATGTCATCTAGCTGAGAAAAACATCTATATTTACTGAGTGTTAATTGTTAAATTATAAACAACATTAAGATGCTTCTCAAGTCATAACCATTTCCTGAGACTGACATAGGCCACCCATCACTGGGTATTTACAATACTGAGTAATGAACGTTTAATTTTGAAGAATCGTGCCGACTAAGGCGTACATAAGATGAGCAGTTGCGTTTGGTGGATTGCGGTCAGAGTGCTATAAGGACTCACGTGATCAGGGAATTGAAGAAGTTACAAGAAGGGGAAAAACTCATAAGATCGATCGTGTGTAATGATGCAATAAAATTCGTGATCACACTCTCCATACGACCACAGCGGCTAATCCTGGTAATGGTGCAATTTGCTGCAGATTTCAAGAGCCAGAACGCAATATAATTCCTTTCAATCTCACACGATTAGATCTGAGATCCATTTTTTACTGAATCAAATACGTCAGCCAGATATCATATGTCCTTTAGTTTTTGCCGCCCTAGTGTAATATCTGATCTTAATATGTTACTGAAGTTTCTCAAAGCAAGATGCCTTTAATTAATGTCGACATGATGAAATAACTGATCTTAATATGTTACTACAGTGTTTCAAAGCCAGATGACTTGAGTTCGTGCCAATCCAGGGGCTATGTTCCCGAAGGAGTCGGTCGTTAGACCTAGCGACGTCGTAAAATGGCGCGAACGACACCATAACGACGGAGTGACCGACTGTTAGCCAAAAGTGTCGGTTCCTTGTCGTTACGATGTCGTTTGAAGTATGTCGTAATAAAGGGCATCACCATGTTGTTATGTTGTTTACTACCTACGCAATGTGTGCTTCGTGCAGTGCCTGTACACGTGCGTAATTTTAACAAGGTAGCTATAGTCATTTAGCTAGTAAGCATGGCAGACCAACCACTGGAAGATGCTCCAAGAACTGGAAGCATTATGACGGATTGCACCATCATTTTTAACAATAACTTTTTTCTAGGGATTGTAGAACAGAAAGGAAAACGGTTTTGGAAATTAAACGAAACGTCAATTTTTTATACAAAATTTCAAGAAGATATATTTAATATTAAAGTATTTATGAGGAAAAACGTGTTTTTTTGCGTTTTGAGCTGGTTATTTTGCACTTTTCATTTACGATTTTTGTTACCGTAGCAGCCATATGTTATCAAAAAAGTTATGAAATGAAATGCTTTTGTGTATCATGTACACGTTGCAAAAGGTTTGAAAGGCAGTTGTTTGTCTTTTTTCAACGGAAAAACGTCGGTGTTCTGATGTTCCACTTCTGGTGATGCGAAGTATAGTAAATGGCGTTGCTGATAATCAGCATACCATTTATGCCAAGTTTAGTGACTGTATAACTAACAATAAAAGAAATCTGCTAGGATTTCAGTTACAACCAGTGTGAATGCCGTATCAAAAGTTAGGCGCAGCATAGACGAAATTCGCCGTAAATGGCAAGATTGGTCGTTTGTGGTTAAAAACATCCAATATTGCCATCAATGCAGCCACCATTTTGAAAATTCGGTAGTATACAGCATGCGCAGTACTTGTTATGCTTGGTTACGATATACCTTTAATTAACGACACTGTTAACAACAGGGTTGGACCTCTGTTGTTAATTTAGCGATATGGTAGGCTAAGGACATTTATACAGAAACCGAGATCATGAAGATTTTTTTCAACATGTTAACGATATCGTTATACATAACGATAGCTTCAGGAACATGTCCCTGGTGTAATAATGGTACTTAATATGTTACTGTAGTTTCTCAAATCAAGATGACTTTAGTTCGTGCTAACCAGGAGTA
>JAULBS010122197.1:0-14070 GCA_032355785.1 Symmetromphalus regularis | reverse complement strand
AAGAGAAATACTGGTAAAGATTATTATTTAGGCATTTTAATTTCACTGAAATTTTAAGTTTTTCTAAGCAAAACGTGGGGGGTGTAATTATATAGGCGTTCCCCCCCCCTGATTTACGCCCATGCTGTCCAGGTTTCCAGTGCCCCGAGATTGAAACGTCTGTAATAATTATACTGATAACTTCGACGTTCTTTACTGAACAGTCAATATTAATTTTATTTTTCCAATAAATGATTATTCTATTATTTATTTTGTACTTTACTGGACATCTGACAAGTGCAATTTTTGCTTTCATATCAATCTTTTTTATATATCATATAAATTGAGGTATTGTTTTCAACAAAACAACAACAAAAACCACAACAACAACAACAACAATAATAATAATATTAATAATAATAATAATAATAAAGAAACAACAAAACAAATAAAAAAATGTTTGCAAAAAGTTAAACATCAATAGCAATCTAAAAACTATTCTGAAATTAAATTTGATGTTTATCAAATTATGGTTGTGTTACATTCATTTTTGTTACTTTAAAACGCCTGTCACACAACATAAATTGAAAACGCATATCGCAAGAAATATTTTTCATGTTAAAGTATAAACGTCATTGAATCTCAAACATAAAATGGCGTATTATGCATACATGTTAAAGAGGCCGCGTCAGTTCTCAAATGTCTGACCAGACAGTATCCTAATCCCAGTGGTATTGTCAAAATTCAGTTGTTATACGGTACTTTCTTATGATCTTCGTTACCCCATACATATGATAAACAAAAGTACTTCTAATCTAAATTCCTAAAAACCCAGTCACACCAAAACATAACTAAAAAACACAGGTATAATAATTTCCGATAATTTCTTTTACTATGTAGGTCAACAAACATAAAAGTATATTACAGTGATTGTATAGGATGACCAATAATTTAACATATTTTAATAATAAACCACACAAATAAAACCAAACTCTTAGGACTCTTAATATTTATCTGTAATTATTATGTTTTAAATTTTAAAATTATTTGAAGGAAAACAAGTACAAGGCAAAACTATACCGTTTTTATGGAATGATGATAAGTATTACACATAATTATATATAATAGATTATGAAATATTAGTGTATGTTGATGACGGCTACCAGTGGCGGGTCCAGAAAATAAATTTAGAGGAGCACTAAAAATCCTCGAATCTCTAAAGTTAAAAACAAAATAATACATAAATAAAAACTAATAATTATAATAATAATAAAAAAAAGTTATTTCAATCGCAAAATGTCGGCGGGTCTGGTCCCTGGGGTCCAACCTAGATCCGCCACTGGCTACTTTAAATGAAGTGCTAATGGTTATATACATATTTTACACATATGTAGTATGACGTCATTATTAAACACAAAATGGCTGGTATCAAAATCCTCGGTTTCAGGCTAAAGTGGCAGTCCTCATAAAACCGTGAAATAAAACGCTATGAGAACCTAATTTCAGAAATATATTAAGTATGCGGTTGTATTTGTGTAGTTTATTGTGAAATACTGTAAATTACCGGACACCCTATATTATCACTTTAAAACACAAACTGTAATGGTGTTCCACTTTGATGTCACTGGTCTGTCAACAAAGACGAAATCCGGATATATCGTAAAAATAACCACCCTCATAAATCTATGTATTCTGACAAATTGTACCCTACTTCCGTAACCTGTAGGAATATTAGCTCTTTTATAAACAAACAAACAAAAAGTAGTTTATTTTATTTTATTTAACAACGCCTTTAGTATTTTTTAACAACGCTTCTAGTAGAATTTGTTTTAATTAACGACGCCTCTAGAGCACATTGATTTTTATTTTATCCACGGCTGTTGGACGTCAATCGTATGGTCATTCTGACATATTCATTTGGAGGAAATTTGCTGCCACATAAGCTATTCTTTCCATGCAGCAAGGGATCTTTTATATGCACCGTCCAACAGGACAGCACATACCACGGCCTTTGACGAACCAGTTGTGGACCACTGGTTGGAACGGAAAATAGCCCAAATTGCAAATGGGTCATTTGAGAAGGATCGATCCGACGATCAACCACTTCACAGACGGACATACTACCATCTACTTCACAGACGGACATACTACCATTCCACAAACAAACAAACAAACAAACAAAGGCCTATACACTAAATCATGTAAATTGTGCTGTTAAATGTTACAGAATATTTGTGTAAAAAAGAAAATCTTGAAACTAAGTGTCGCTTCGGCTAATGTGACGGAAATGACCGGCACAATTAATATTTGTGCGGTATTTATATACAGATGTAATTCGTTAAGTTCCTGATTAATGCCTATAGTTCTATTCACACGAAACAACCATATTTCATAAATAAATTATAGAGCATTTAAAATGCAAACAGTATTTATATGGGCGGTTGAACGAATTGTTTACATCATTTAACTTTAGATATTAATTATGTACACTAATAACCCCATTAAAATTAACAATGGAATAATGTAGTAGGAGAATGTATTTTCAAAATGTGTTTTCAATTTTTTTTCAACTAAACGTAAACAGTTATATAAATCATATCTGGTTATTACATTCTCCCTTTGGATGATTGGGCGGGGGTGGGGCGGGGGTTGGGGGGTAATAGTTAAAGTAATATAGGGATTCAGATCCATCTTCTGCCACTACATTTTTTTATTTATTAGACATGTATATTCGTGGATGTCACACTACACATGATGTATACTGGTATATTCGTGGATGTCACACAACACTATGTATACTGGTATATTCGTGGATGTCACACAACACTATATATACTGGTATATTCGTGGATGTCACACAACACATGTTTACTGATATATTCGTGGACGTCACACAACACATGATGTATCCTGGTATATTCGTTGATTTAACACAACACATGATGTAAAGTGGTATATTCGTGGATGTCACACAACACTACGTATACTGGTATATTCGTGGATGTCACACAACACATGATGTATACTGGTATATTCGTGGATTTCTCAACATGTATACTGGTATATTCGTGGATGTCACACAACATATTATGTATACTTGTATATTCGTTGATTTCACACAACACTATGCATACTGGTATTTTTCGTGCATGTCACACAACACATGATGTATACTGGTATATTCGTGGATGTCACACAATACTATGTATACTGGTATATTCGTGGATGTCACACAACACATGATGTATACTGGTATATTCGTGGATGTCACACGACACTATGTATACTGGTATATTTATGGATGTCACACAAGTGTATACTGGTATATTCGTGGATGTCACACAACACTATGTACACTGGTATATTTATGGATGCCACACAACAGTGTATACTGGTATATTCGTGGATGTCACACAACACTATGTATACTGGTATATTCGTGAATGTCACACAACAGTGTATACTGATATATTCGTGGATGTCACACAACACTATACTAGTATATTCGTGAATGTCACTAAACACTGAATACTGGTGCATTCATGGGTGTCACACAACACAGTATGTATACTGGTATATTCGTGGATGTCACACAACACACATGTACTGGTGGAAGTCACACAACACAAACACATTGTATGTACTGGTGGATGTTACACAACACATTATATGTACTGGTAGATGTCACACAACACATTATATGTACTGGTGGATGTCACACAACACATGTACTGGTGGATGTCACACAACACATATGTACTGGTGGATGTCATACAACACTTTATATGTACTGGTGGATGTCACACAATATATTAAATGTACTGGTGGATGTTACACAATACATTAAATGTACTGGTATATGTCACACAACACATTGTATGTACTGGTGGATGTCACACAACACATATGTACTGGTGGATTTCACATTAAACGTGTACTGGTGGATGTCACACAACACATTGTATGTACTGTACTGGTGGATAACGTGTACTGGTGGATGTCACACAACACATATGTACTGGTGGATGTCACGCAACACATTATATATACTGGTATATTCGTAGATTTCACGACAATTGAAGATTAATACATCAGTGCGCTCTTGTTGTTTCGTTAAAAAGAAAATACCTTTTAATTTTTTTGTCTTTTTATCACTATTATAATAAACCGAAAAATATATGTGTATTAGGTGTAACAGATGCTTGACACAGCAGCCATCGGACACTTCGACTTCAGAGGTGGATCCAGACGACCAAACAGAAATGAAGGAGGTTCACAGTCAATGTCCAATGCATGTATACATACCTAACTCCCAATGAAAGAAAGATGACGAAGTAGGGGATGGTAGAAGTCTCGAAACCCACTTGACTATCATTGATTGTATCCTATGTCACTAAAAATGTTTTTATACGTAAAAAGATGAAACGATGACCGACCTATTATAATTATATATATATAAAAAAAATGTTACAATCATTTTATTTACCTCTGACGGAAAGAAACAAACTGCACAGGTGAAAGGTCAATGTAGAGGTAGGTCTACTTCGTAATGCTGTCAAAGTAGTTGACGTTCGCACCTGACTCACCAAGCGAACAGATACATCATATTTAATACGTAACATAAAGGCTATGCTTTTATGAGTGTAAAATTTATCTTAGTAAGATACTTATTGATTTAATTAATATTTGCTAAACAATCCACTTACGCAAAAATAAAAGTCGGCTCTCTCTCTCTCTCTGTGTGTATTTGTAGGAAAAAATTTGAAATTAAAATATGAGTTAAATATGTATGACCTGTGCGAGAATGACACCAACCAATAACATCCTTCCTTGGCCATCTGATTACCAATATCTTAATACGGGCTTTTGAGAATAAAGTTTGTTCGCTCGCGCACTGTTCCAGTCACGTTGATAATTAGACAAAATTTACCTTTCAGTCATAAATTTAAAATCAGTACCTATAAGAGATACCCACGTTGGCACAAGGCAAATCCAAAGCGTCCTTGACAGCTAGGTCTTTTTTTCATTGCTTATAATGCCAACATGACTGGGTACCCAAAGAAAAGTTTGTTTTATTTAACGACGCCTCAAGAGCACATTGATGTTGATCTTATCATCGGCTATTGGTCGTCAATCATATGGTCATTCTGACATATTTATTTAGAGGAAACCCGCTGCCGCAACATAGGCTAATCTTTTCCGATAAACAGCAAGGGGTCTTTTATATGCAGCAAGAGACAGCACGAACCACGGCCTTTGATGAACCAGTTGTGGATCACTGGTTGGAACGGAAAATAGCCCAAACTGCAACTGGGTCCACTGAGAAGGATCGATCCGATGATCAACCAGTTCACAGGCAGACACGCTACAATTTGAGCTAGATCCCGCTCCGACTGGGTACCCAGCCAAAAGTTATGTTCTTTTTCGAACATAAAAATATCACTTTACTTGAAAAGACAACACACCACCTTGAGGATCCTCTGTATCTTGAGGAAATACCTACATCGTATGGTTGCACACCATTATAATATGAATGCGCCGTTATATACTTTTAATTATGTGGAAGTAATTAGGCCATTAATTTTGAAGTTATTTATTACTAATATATGTAAAAATAGCAAAATATGACTGTGCATCTTCAACGATACAGTGGGGTGTCGTTAAAAACATTCCTTTAGTTTTATCACGCTAAACATGTTTATCAACTTCCTGTAAGCCATCTTGTCATCTCTGAATGCATGTTCTGCTCTTTCTTCGTCTGTACCAGGTAACAGGAAAGTAATAAAATATCGTCTGTTTTTGTCATATACATGGTAGGCGTGAAATATTAACCTTGACATTTCTTGAAATATAAACGAGTTTTACAGTTAATTGCACGACGTGGCAAATGATGCAGTAGTCACGTGGTTTTGTAAACTAAAACTGGGTCATATTCTAATTAGAATCTTGTTGTTATGGTATGTTGGTACATATTACATCAGTATGTACTTTATACTCATCCGGAATAAGCCACCATTTTGTTTCCTTTTATATTTTAGTCGTATGTAACTGAAAACACATTCCAAAGTTAAATTGAAAAAAAAATTGAAACCTGTTTCAAATGTTCTGAATCTGTCCCTGATAAGACATTATATTAAATGTCGCCGTATGACATAGTCACTTTCTTTTGAAGAGTTCAGCTGTTTAAAGCCAAAGTTCTTTTCAATGTTTGCTTTTTTCCATTCACAAAAAATTAAATAGAACCTCCCCCCCCCATACTCCATAAAAAAAATACATGTATATGTATAAACATATATATTTCATCACCGAAAATTCCCTTATAAATATGTATGTTAGAGTTAAAATAATAATACACAACAACGACGACCATAAAACACAGCCGCTGTGGACAACGTTCATGGATTATGTGAGTCATATGCAACAGCTTTTGAGTATTTTTGTAAAAAAATTCATACATTTAAAGACATATTTTTGTGGTGACATATTCAGACATGTGCAGGTCATAATTCATAGTGATAGCTTTTTTAAATAGTTATGATAAAGTATTTCAGACCAACGAACCTTTGGACTAACGAACGTTCAAAATAATGACATGACACCCAATTTTTCTTTCATAAACTAAAGACAGTAATTTTATTTGGCACTACTTTGACCAATCCAAACTTATAAGATACTAAAGTCGTAGCATATTAAATATACATCTTCAGAAGAAAACAATACATCACACTATGACACTAAGACAGGAGTATTACCTTGTGTATATTTGTCGTGAACACCTATGATTTATGATGTCACTGAGAGAACAACTTGGGGAACAGAGCCCGGGGCTGCAGTGAGTTCTGACAGACGGCAACGGGACTTGACGAGATTCAAAACGAGGCTCGTCGTCTGCGTTAGTCCACTGTAACGGTAAAAGTTAGACAGGATAATCTGAATTTTGAAAAGGGTATATTTTTGCGATTAAAATGGGACTCTGGACCATTTTAGTCGTCGTTTGTCTGCCTTTCGCTGTATTCAGCCATTGTCAAACGTTAAGGTAAGATACATGTTTTATTTGTAGTTTAATGGTAATAAAAAACTGAAAAACATAATCATAAGTTGTCCAGTTAAAGTTTATGTACAGTACACCCAGAAAATGATGTAGTTAAAATTATAAACTAGATAATGCTATGAATTATTTATAAGACGTACCAAAACAGCACAAAATTACACCATATTTAAATATTTTATGAAAATGTTTTCATTCTGGTCAAGCACAAAATAAAATATTAATTCATTATTATTATTATTTTGATTATTATTATTATTAATTCCTATTATTACTATTCTTGCGTTTGTAGAATGAATTGTTACTACGTCATCATTCATAGTGTTTTCAGCTTTACCCAATATTGTACATATTTTCTAAGAATATCTTTTAAACGTCTTAGCACTACAAGTGTATACAGACGCAAGGTAAATGTCTCTATAACAGATTCATCCAAAATCCATTAAATCCACCATACCCCCACCTCCAAAACAACAGAAAACACCCAACAACAACAAAAGCACAACAACAATAACCACCACCAACCAGTCTTCCAAACAAAACAAACGCAATAATCTTGAAACAAAACCCCACCATGCTCCTTTGTTTGGTGTCATTATTTAATAAACTTTTAATAAACAACCTATAACTTGAATATCTGACATCTGTTTGATAAATTCAAGCGACAAATCAATGTTTATTTAAAAATAAATAAAAAATTAAATAAGAAAAAATCACATACCCAAACACACGCACACGCACACGCAAACACACACACACAGACACCAACACACACAAACACACACACTCACTCACACACAAACACACACTCACAGAAACACACACAGACACACACTCACAGAAACACACAAACACACATACACACACAGACACACACACACACACACACACACACACATACACACACTTGAATGATACGTTCAGTTATATTTATTATTGCTCATGAAAGATTAAAGATTTGCTTTCGTTGATTAGGTTTACTCGAGTTGTTACTATTGACCAGGAAGAGACGGTTAACGGAAACGCGAACACTAATTAACTTTACACCCTGGGGTAAAATTAGCTCTAATAACCATTTAATGTCGATATACCTACAATTATTTAATCTTTCATTAATGTTATATCATTTTATTACAGTTTGCTAATTTTTACAATGGAAGGGATTTTCATACTTTTGTTAAAAGATCCAATGGACTGCTGTACATACACATATTTTTAAATATAATTGTCCTGTAGATTTTTTAAACTGAAATTTATTTTATTAAAAGTTTCAAAAATATGATCCTGTGGTTATAAAAATCTAAAAATAGACACAATAATTTATAAAACCTCCATAAACAATTTTAGACTTGCACGGAGTTAGGAGACATTGAACTCACAGCAACGCCACAGCAGACTCATTAGGCCGTATTTACCAGAGCCCCTAAAATGCAACTACAGACAATTTTATAAAGATGAGAAAAAAAAATAGTACCTACCGACTCCGATCGTACTTCATAAAAATCGCCGTCCGTTGGAAGTGCTGCCATTTGTATTAACATTAAAGACGACGAATTTTAGTGTACCGTGTCAATTTTGCATCAACGGACATCAAGTGGACTTTTCTCCAAATTTGCCCAGTCATAAGTGTCCCACATTTGTCACATAAACAATTAAAAAATTAACCTTCAGAAAAAAAAAAAATTCCTACCTACCCTAATTTTCATCATCCATGTGACCCGAACCAAGAGTATTTTTTATTTGGCCTTACTCATTAGTAAAGTCTGGACTTGAAACGTTCTATTGCATCCGAACTTAGGTCTAGATAGTCCGCCTAAGGTGCAATGGATCATCGGATTCCTCTCTTTCAGCCATCGTCCAGAGATCCTATGAGCGGGACGTAGCTCAAACGGTAGCGTGTCTGCCTGTGAACCGGTTGGTTGTCAGGTCGATCATTCTCAGTGGACTCATTTACAGTTTGGGCTATATTCCGTTTCAACCAGTGGTCTTCAACTGGTTTATCAAAGGCAGTGGTATGTGATGTCCTGTCTGTGGGACGGTGCATATAAAAGGCAGACACCTTGCTGCTTATCTGAAAGAGTAGCGGTTCCTCTAAACTAAATATGTCAGAATGACCATATGTATGACGTCCAATAGCCGATGATAAGATAAAAATGTATGTGCTCTAGAGGCGTCGTTAAATAAAACAAACTTTTCTTTAGAGATCATAATTATGTTTAAAAGCTAATCGGATTACATTTTTAGTACATGCAGGGATTTTCACCAGGTTCCTATGTCTGAAAGGATTGGGGAAATGTGTGCGATTTTAGTCATAATTGGGAAGTTTTTTTTCATACTACTGAATTTATGTAACTGTAATATTATATTTATTAACCAATTTGGGAATTTATAGTTCAGAAATTGAGAATTTTCAGTGTAATTTGGCTAAGATAAGGGGCCGATGTTCAGTACCCTATAAAGCCTGGATAAATCCCTGACATGGCTACAATGCTGTTGAACTGTATAACCATTATACCGCAATAACAAAACTAGCATCTCTAAATCATAATGTTAATATGAATATTAATATCTTTAAAACTAAATGTTTCAACTACTTGTTTAACGACGTATAAATGTACATCACTATTTATTTTGTATAAGTGTACATATCAAATGACATATTTTTGGTTGTTTTATTTTAATTTTGCATTTGAATTGTACAGAAGGGCTCAGGGCAGAATAGACTTGTACTAACTGTGTCACCTTCTAATATAATAATATAATTAGTATTATATAATAATATAAAAAGTATTATTATTATATTATTATTATTACATTATAAGTGTTTATTATTATCAGATTATTATTGTAAGTGTTAAAATAATAACCACTGAAACCACTGTGATTTAGTAAAATGGAATGGGTAGGTCTTATTTCAGTAATATTATCGAAGGGCAACATTATTACACTACCAAATTTTATATAACTTTTAAGTTATAAATAATTATAAGAAATAAACGAAATTTTGTTTTGAGCATAACATAATTGTGTTCAAATATTTAGATCCCATTTCTTGAGGGATGGGAAATAATTTTACTGAAGTTAATTCCCATTCGATACTTGTTTTCTCTAAATATACATGGAATCAAAGGAAAACCCCATTATATGCCATATCAATTCGAAATCTAAAATGTACAGAGTATTGTTATTTCAATTTAAAGAAGAAAAACAACAACAACAGCAAAAAAAAAAACTACAAAAAACAACAACACAAGAAACGAAACAAAAACAACAACAAAAAGTAACAATAAACCAACAATAAAAAACAACAACAACAACAAACAAACGAACCAAAACACATTTATTTCCCTCTATGTATCTAGACACGACAATAGCAGGGCTCTCGGAGTGCATTTAAAAGTGGGAGAGGCCGGGGGGGAGGGAGGGGGCACTGAAAGGTAGGTGACCGAAGAGCAGCAGCGTTCTTGCAGGAACCACCTTATGCTTCGAAAACTCTCCGGATTTCGGCCACTTTATTTTGTTTTTTTTGTGATTTTTAAAAATTATTTGTCCTCAGAAAAGTGTGTGGGGGTATGACGCCCCGCCCCCTCCCCACAATGCCTGAATAGATGGTTTAGATATTATAGTTGCAGCAAGAAAATATTTTCAATTGTGACAGTGGTAAGTTAAAAATAGACCATGTCAAGTTAGTCAAACTGGCAGACCGTGATATTCTGTCACGCTGTTTCTTACCAACGTAATGTTGTTAAACGTCAAAGTATTCTGATAAATCTTTTCTTCGCCACGTCCTCGGCAATAAAAAACCTGTAATTTATTTGACATCAAAGTAACCAAGACAAGACAGGAACACCCTACAAAATGGCGGCTCCTATACAAGTGATAACCAGGGCCGTACCCTGATCAAAACACTAGGGGAGCACTACTTTTTATAAACAAATTTGTGACTAGTCTAAGTATGTGTATACTATTTTCTGGAGTAAAAAATGTGTGATTTTCAGGGGGAGGGGCGCAAATCCTCCACAACCCTGGAGGGAACGACCATGATAACACACAATATTACGATTTTGTTTGTTTAATGACACCACTATAGCACTTTGATCCATTAATTATCGGCTATTTGATGCCAAATAGTTGGGAATTTCGATACGTAGTCAGGTGTGAGCCAGCCTTTAACGGGTTTTGAACCATGATCTTCAGCTTGAGAGCCCGATGTCCTATCGCCTGACCTCTGAGGTTGACTCATAATATTACGATTACTCAGAACAAAACAAAATAACCACTTACAATGTAAATTCATAGAAAAGTGTTCTTTTATTTGCTTAATCTTTCTTGGCAATATCTGGTTAATTACATAAGAACATGTATAAAGCCACATTTAAAACAGGGGCGTTGGAGCAGCTGAGGCGTCCTGAAGGGTCGGGTGGGGGTCTGCAGCACCCCCAATAATTCTCAAAAATTAGTTTTTTTATTTATTGTTGAATTATTCACTGGCAAATTCTTATGTTCAGAAACGGGAGCAGCCCTCTCCCCAATATGGCCAGCCCCCACCCAATATGAATTTCGTTCCTAAGCCCCTGTAAAATATACTTAAAAATAAATAACGAAAGAAACAATACACACGAAAACAACACATACAAACAAATAAACAAACAAAGAATATGACATAAATACAAATAGTCACAAAATCATCACAAAAATAAATAAGACTCATATTATTTTAAACTTCACTTTACAACTTTAAAGGCATATTCCCTCGGAATTTAAGGGGCTATGAGCTCTAAATATTGATTACGAATGAAACTTACATGCATTTGAATAACGTATTCGTGGAATACAATTATTATCCCTAACATACATTACGTAGCATCTGACATTGAAACAGCAAACATGTTGGATCTTTCATAATCATCAGTTTAAAACCTTAATACAGGCCCTTAGGAGCCGTGTGTGTGTGTGTGTGTGTGTGTGTGTGTGTGTGTGTGTGTGTGTGTGTGTGTGTGTTTGTGTGCTCAGCCTCCATTTTTTCGCCAGTTTTTAATATGGTTAAAAATGTCTGAGGTAGAAAGCCGAAAACACGCCAGAATCGCTATAAAGGGTGTTAATATTTTATAATGTTTCTTGTGGAGTATCACATTTTATACACCCATAAAAATGAACCCAGGCTCCACTTTGAAAATCCTTCCTACGTAACTGTAATGCTGTAACCATTTTTAAAGGATAAAATCACACCAGTCGTTAAATGTTTTATTTGTGATGTTTGCTAAATCCTATGTTTTGCCTTTTATTACTATACATTAAATTTATGTATCAATGTTTTTGTGTATGACTAGAGGTTCATTGACCTAAAAATGTGTATGAGACGTCATTCAGGCAGCCATGGAATATGTTACGTAATGTTGTTTACGTCATTGTTGCAACAATGACAATGTTTCAAGGTGACAGAGGACATGATTAATGCACGTGAAAACGCTGACCAAACTATATATTCTCATTACATACCAGATAGTATACAAGAACTATGTCGTGATCTTATATAATATGAACATTAAGAAATTACGTTTATAAACGTATTGCATAATAATAATAATAGTAGTAATAATAATAATAATAATAAAATATAATAATAGTAATACTAATAATAATAGTAATAATAATAACAATAATAATAATAATAATAATAATAGTAATAATAATAATAATAATAGTAATAATAATAATAATAATAAATGCTTTATTTATTGAGGTTAATACAGTTATCAGATGCTAATCTTCCCTATAGCTCTCAGATGCAAAAATACATTACAAAATTATATATGTATAAGGATCATATAATGTTAAGATGAATTTAACGTGCAACATTTCTATAACTAATGGAAATTTATAATTTGAATAATACTATATAATTAAATGTAAACATGTACTTTTTTATTTTTACAATTTTTTTTTAATCATCTGTCTTTCACAAATTACAAAATAATACTAAAATTGAAAATTAACGAATAAAATAAAATAATGTTAACCTAAAATTTTGTAACGATGTTTAAACATGATTATTAAAGTATTCTAAATTAGCTGTAAATGACAAATATCAGACTTCCGAATGAAATCTGTCTTCAAAATCATTGCAAATCAATAGCGGATCCAGAGGGGGTCCAGGGGCCCGGACCCCCCTTTCTCGTATTTAAAAAAAAATGTTTTTAATATTTTTATTTTTTTACGTTTTCATAGTGGAAGGACGTGAAAATAAAAAATCCCACCCCTCCCCCGGCCCATTCACTCATCACATTTGGACCCCCCGTTTCAGAAATCCTGCTTCCGCGCCTTTAATATAAAGTTTCATTATCTACTAAAAACAATAATACTAAAATAATAATAATAATAATTAAAACAAATAAAATAAAGTTTGTTTTATTTAACGACGCCTCTAGAGCACATTGATTTTTTTTATCTCATCATCGGCTATTGGACGTAAAAATAAACGAAAAAGGAAAGGATTATTTGTTTAACGACACCCTAGCGCATTGTTTATTCAGCGACTTTTACCTATCAGACATATGGTTTGTTTGCGGCTCATGATCTTTAAAGGAAACCCGCCAATGCCACATAGGTTATTTCCACATAGGCTACCCTTTCCACATATGCTACTCTTTTCACATAGGCTACTCTTTCCACTGTCCAACAGGGGGCAGGTTTATCTAATACAAATTGCAAAACGTACCAGGGGCGTTGGAACGAAATTCAAAATGAGGGAAGGATGGGGGGGGGCGGAGGGGATGATCCCATTTCTGAACATCAGAATTTACCGGTGAATACTTCAACGATGAATAAGGAATATATTTGAGAATTATAACCAACTCCACTGCGTATTCTCAGTCTCCTTATTTATTACCCTAATTTGACTAAAAAAATTTATTTACAGTTAAACTGAACCAGCCTTTTATCCCCTTCCTCGCCCCACGATCACCCCCATGACCGCCCCAAAAGATTTTCAAATAAGACTAAAATAGAAAAAAAAGTTAAAATGATAGAGAGATCTACATTAA
>JAULBS010122186.1:0-14073 GCA_032355785.1 Symmetromphalus regularis | reverse complement strand
CTAATAATAGTCGGACTTTATTTATCGAAACGAGTATTTGGAGCACTTGTTTCGATCGGAAGAAAAAAATATCTGCATGGAAACCATTCGGCAGTCTTCGGGATATTATGACATCTTGTCGGACACAGAAATAGTGGACTGAGTTTTTTTCGCAGATTAGGCTAGCTAGTTATTTCACATGTTCCATGCTAATAATAGTCTGACTTTATTTATCCAAACGAGTATGTCGAGCACTTTTCATTGCAGTTTTGCTTTTCCATTTTTTTTTTTTTTGGAAATTCCACTATCCAACAGGCTAGTGGAAAGTGATTATTTGGCAGCCCGACTGCAATAACCACTAGCCACGGGCATCAGGCTACCATATTCTAGAAGCCCTGAATTCACATTTGTGTGTGTGTGTTTAATGTAAAATATTTCAGTGGAACACAAAATGAACTTATAAAATTTACTGAAATAGGAAAAACTGAAAAGGGGGAAATATGAAATGGAAAATCAGTGCCTCTACTAGTGGTGTCATTAAAAAACAAAAAACCTGTTTGAATGGATCACTAACTTAAACTGGTGACATCTTAGATCTTCCACTGTGCGTACATGCATGTTTAAATGCACAATCTATGCATCCACAAAAACAGGTACCCCCCCACACCGAAACAGGACACCAGACAATAATTAAAATTTATAGACCACAAAATCTTTCCCAAATGGTTACCCATTTGCAGTAACTAAAGGATTTATATTGTATTTTTATAGCCTGCAACTGGCGATGCTAAAACATATGCACAGATCAAAGAAATAACTGGCATCAACGATATCCACATCATCCACGAAGCTATCAAGGCATGTAAGGACAGCCATGGCATGTTCAAGGTGGATGATGTCGTCAACATGCTTTTAGCAGATGATCCACGTTCTGCAAAGAAACTGGTAAAATTAATCTTTCAGTTTAAATACTGGTGATGAGATCTGTCGTTTACAGCAGTTATTGCTTTAGGTCAAACCAGTGACATGACAGCAAATACATTACATTTAATTTCAAGAGTACACATGAACTTGTAAACTGATGAAGTCATAAAAAGAAAAATTCTAGATTAAAATTAGCAAAACACTGGAAGTAAGTGCCTGGTTCAAATTTATCATTTGTCAAGCTTTGACAGGCATCTGTGAGGATTGGGTGCAGTAGTGTAAATGTGTGACTTGCCCTGTTTATTCTTAATTATAAAATTATTTTTAATTGAAAATTGCATTTCACTTAATCCAAGGTTCAAAATGTTCCAGGTGCAAATCTCTGGACACCCATAAGCAGTAAAATCAAATTTAAAAAAAACATAAGAGATGTGCAATTGTTCTATAATATTAAACTTATAGCCCATAAAATAGTTGAATATCATTTTTAAAAATATAGAGAACAAGTCAACTGAATTTTTATCAAAGATAACTTTATGATTTTGACAAAAATTAAATTTGGGACATTCCGATATAACACAATATGCACAATATTGCATTGAAAGACTGGGAATTCAAATTACAGTTTTAACTCAATGTTATACCATAAACTTCAAAGATCAAACATGTTTTTCCTAAGTTATTATTGTAAAAATAGATATCCACTGTAAATTTAAAATACTTAGTCTACTTTCTTATTTTCAACAATTATATCATATAATGAATTCCAGGCCTGGGAAACTAAACATGGTATTATTTGTCAATATAAGTTATTTCTGTAGGCGAAATCAACTGGTCTGACGAATGGGCAGCATGGTCAAGATGTACCGGATGCTCTGCCACACCTACCTACAAGTGGACAGACACCGAGAGGACAGTTGCCATCAACTCAGGTGACTACTGGTCCTACACATGCTGAAGAGTCCAGTCAGACTACCAGAGTTTCACAAGGGGAGTTGGCAGTGCAAGGGGCACGACAACCTGGTGGGTATTTACTTTCTATTTCAGGCCTTTCCTATGATGGGCTGTCAGGTTTTGATCAATATCATCTCCATGGCTTGTTGGTCCACAAATCAAATCAAGCACTCAAATTGTACAAATTAATTGATATTACTAAAGGAAAGTATAATCACAGTAGAAAATGTATTAGACTACACATGGAGCCTTGGGGAAACACTTGATGCATGTACTCTAACCATTCATCTCTAAGTTGAGTGTACTAGGGTATGGTCTTTCAGTGTGGATGTCTGGTTCATCTAGGTTGTGTGTAGAGAACAGTTCTATAATGTGTGCTAGGGTATGGTCTTTCAGTGTGAATGTGTGGTTTATCTAAGTTGTGTGGAGAGAACAGTTCTGTAACGTGTGCTAGGGTATGGTCTTTCAGTGTGGATGTCTGGTTTATCTAAGTTATGTGGAGAGAACAGTTCTGTAACGTACTAGGGTATGGTCTTTCAGTGTGGATGTCTGGTTTATCTAAGTTATGTGGAGAGAACAGTTCTGTAACGTGTGCTAGGGTATGGTCTTTCGGTGTGAATGTGTGGTTTATCTAAGTTGTGTGAAGAGAACAGTTCTGTAACATATGCTAGGGTATAGTCTTTCAGGGTGCGTAGATACACTGTACTGTTGATAGTCTGAATCCTGTTTAAATGGACACTAGTACCATGATAGTGATGCTTTTTCAGTTCATAGATGATGGTAGTCATTCAGAAAGGGGTGTGAGGCAATCTTGGTTTGGATTGTTGATCTGCCCAGCATGGTTACGTCGGGTAAGGTAATCTGTGTAGCTGTTCTTGTTTGTTTCAGGTGTTATAGATTTGACAAGTGATGTGACGGAAGGTGACGAACTGCAGAAGGCAATTGCAGCAAGTCTTCAGGACACACCTGGCATTCTGGGAGGTCAGGTCACTCGAGAGGAGCAAGACATTAGTAGGTGGGTTGAACACAGACCAGTCATATAGGCAGTTCCATTATCATGGATGTGACCACTAGAGATGTTTTAAAGAATAAATGATCAAAACCTTACACAGCAGCTTTCATTTCATGGTGTTTAGAAACCCTAGCTAGCTACATTTAAGGGTTTTAAATCCATGATAACCTACCTCAAAAATGAAATCATATATATTCAGTGTTACAAAAAATTAAAATTAAAACACAGGTTATCATTTTTAAACATGCAATCAAAACTCAATTAATTAAATTAGTGAACATGAATATGTTATGATGTAATACTAATAGACCGTAGTATTACAAAACAAATCCCATCCGTAAAAATTGGAATGTCAGAATATTGATGCACTGGTGATTACTCTATAGACAGGTGTACCTGAGTGTTCAGAAACACAGAATTAATTTTACAGAGACCAACTTGCTTTTCACTTTTAAATTTATTGTTACCATGTTGCTATGATTTCAGAATACTGGAAGCAAGTCTAGCTGAAAGTAAAGCGGGCACAAAAAGGAAGCGAGGAGAGCTTTGGTTTGTGGATCCGTTGAACCCGCACGAGAGGAAGAGACAGGAGGGCTGGCCAGTTGGCTTAAAAAATGTTGGCAATACGTGCTGGTTTAGTGCTGTTATACAGGTGATTGTGTTAGATCTGGCAGAATTGATAAATTAATAGATGGAAAGCTTTTGTTTATTCATGAGAGGAACAGGAGGGCTGGCCAGTTGGATTAAAAAATGTTGGCAATGCAGTTTGGTGTTGTAATACATGTGAATGGGTTTAGATGTAGCAGTGTATTGATAAGATGGTTGGTGAAGAGTGGTTTGTAAACTTTGAGTTAGTCAAATATTTAAAATCAGCTTTTTAAAAAAATTACTGATTGTTTTTGGTTGAGAAGACTGGTGCTTTTGTGTTAAAAAAAGATTGAGTTTTTATTCATAGTAATATCCATGGTAAAAATAATGTACAACTTAAATTGGGGCACAAATGTTCATCGGTTGTATTCTTGCAAGCAAACCATTTTATTTGTCTATGCTACTGTCATGTCAGGAGTTGGATACGAACCATGTTTTACTATCATCACTATTCACTAGTCACCAATTTGTATTTTCCCCAACATTTTTTCCATTATACTATATTAACAGGCACTAATCTAGGATAGAAAAGTAGAAGTGACTTCTCTCTTCCAATAACAAATGGAAGAAGTTTGATAAAAATGGGAGAAGTGTGATAAAAATGGGAGAAGTGAATCTTGCAGAAACAAAGGGCATTAAATTAATGTTTTTTTTGTTTTTTTTCTCATGTAGGCCTATGAGTATGACTCATGTTCCAGGGATTTAAAAAATATATATATATATTATATAAAAAAAAAAAAAAAAAAAAACCCATCCTTTTGAGCATTGTTTTAATATTTTATTTTTTAAATTATTTGTTGGGGAAACCTCTGAGCCCTATCTTCTATCTCCATTTTGTAACGGTCTACCCATTTTGCGCACATAATCAAAAACATGTTCTTGTTACGTTTTCCACAATCACAACACAATTATTTTAAATTAAAATTTAATAATGCAATATATAGAACAAACAACCATATTATTTGATTTAGATATGCCATTGAAAATATCTGCTACTGATAACAAGACCGCGAAGTGAATCGAAACCACGTAATCTTTGTAGTTGCCAAAATCACAACATAATTATTTACCGCAAAGGAAACGCCAATAGAATAGCAATCAACCAATCAAAACCAGTGTCTTAGAAACTATTGAAAATTAATCAGTAGACCACGTGACCACGTTGCGGTGATTAAAGTTTAGCAAAACTAAATTAAAAGCATGCAGACCAATCTCCAACTGCTTTGAACACTAGCACTGAATCAACAGGCCACATGTTTTTAAATGCATCTCTAGCAAAATAGTTGGTATTCTTGTTCACATTACGTAACCGAACAAAGATCGACACAGGCTATTCCGCGTTACCAGAAATAGCCGGCCATTGACAGGGGACAATAAACACATCATGCAAGATGTGTTACTTGTTTGTGTGTAAAGGCTAGTTAGGTGGGTTTTTTTTTGGATTGACATCACAAATCGGTATCGCTGTCAGACGTTAGTTTTTCACTTTACTTCGAGCAAAATATTACGGCGACTTCGACTTCTCACTACTGCTGACAAGTCGGCGACTTCAGCCAACTTTCAGCGAAAAAAAGCCCCATTTCTAGCTTAGTGTTTGCTTAAATATCTTAAAATTATCTTTTGAGTTCAACCCCTTTCAAAATATCTGCTATTGCATAAACTTGTGTATACATGTTTTCTGTATGGCAGTGACATTAACAGTAATTGCTTTGAGCTGGCAGTTACTTCGTGTTGCCTGCTAGATAATGATAAAACATCTGATGTTCAACGTCTTGCAGTAACAGAGCAATGTAAGATGCATAAGTCAGATACACATCAAGTGTTCATACATAAAGCTGTTCTAGAAGTGATCACTGCATGTGGTTTTCATTAATGGATATTGGTTATAATTCTGTCACTACTGTAACACAGTTCGAATTTCACCATGGCATTGGAGGCAAATGGTGTAGGTGCCACTCTTATATGCCGCAGTGCCCCGGAAATCTGATGTTGTCAACGGCAAGAAAAATGCCATAGCGCCCTATCTGTTTTGCCGTCGTGTCCTCCACATACATTCCATGTTGTATGAGACGTTTCTTTCCTTGACCAATAAAAAGTGTAGAAACAATCATTTTTGTCTGATAAAACTTTGTTGCCTTTGTGCACCTCTTTTGAAGGAAAAGTTTGCCTTGGTGCATATCTTAATTTTTCTTACTAAACCGAAGGCAACACTTGCCATGCCATCAAAATATTGAAATTCGACCCGTGCTGTAATAATTTAAATCGGCTAAAACATGAAGCACGCAAAAATAAGCAAGTCATGCTTCACAATATTCAATAGCACATTAAATTGTTACTGCTGATCACATTTTACTTCTTGGAGATGAGTTTGGGTTATGAAAAAATTTACCACATTCATCTCTTTTGATAATTTTTGGAACAATCCATAGTATATAGAAATTAAAAATGATTTTTATGTCTATAAAAATTCTTGATATGCAAACATATTACAAAAATAATCAAGAGTGAAGCAGTATTAAATAAATGCATTAACAGTATTTCTTTTTTTTACAGTCGCTCTTTCACATACGGAAATTTCGTCAGCTAGTTTTAAACTTTCATTTACCAGGTGAAAACTTGCAACCTGATTGCACCTCACTGGTAAGTAAGAAAAAACTGCTATATTAATTGTGTGACCAACTAATAAAGTATTAATGGAGGAGAATCGTTCTTATAGTCTGTGTTTTTAACATGGGTGACAATAAATGTACAAGCTAAATTGTATTTATCTTTATAGTTGAAATACAAATTATGTATTCTTTAAAGATTGGGATAATTTTTCTATGAAAAAGGAAATTCTGCTTGTAAATGACTTGTTTAATTTTTTAAAAATGTTAAAAAAGAAGTGTACCTATTTGTAATTTAGGATATAATACTATGCTTTACATTTTCACACAAATAGCTCAAACGGTAGCATGTCTGCCTGTGAACTGGTCTGTCATCGGATCGATCCTTCTCAGTGGACCCATTTGCTGTTTGGGCTATTTTCCGTTCCAGCCAGTGGACCACAACTGGTTTATTAAAGGCTGTGGTATGTACTGTCTGTGGGATGGTGCATATAAAATATCCCTTGCTGCTTATCGGAAGAAGTAGCCTATGTGGCGGCAGCAGGTTTCCTCTAAAGACATATGTCAGAATGACCATATGTATGACATCCAATAGACGATGATCAGATAAAAATCAGTGTGCTCTAGAGGCGTCGTTAAATAAAACAAACTTTACTTTATTTTCACACAAATAAATATATAGACCCTTTACAAATAATAATTCATTTTCAGAGTATTTTGGGCCGTTTTCCATTCCCATGTGTATACTATAGTCACATGGCTGTGGACAAGCATAGTGTGTTTGTTTCTGTTGAAAAATAGTGAAAATTGGAAACTACAGTTAATGGTTGAGGACAGACCATGTACCTCTTGTAATAAAAGAGGTTTATTTTCCTATTCTAAAGGGAGATAACTTTTTACTTCTAATTAACATGACACATTCCTGTAATTTTCATTCGGTGGTTGAAACTTCACATATTTTTGTTTGTAATGGTTTTGAATATAAAGATCATGTGTACCTCCTATCCTTATTTACAGGAAAGAAGAAATATTAGATTTATGCATGCACTTCGCCGCTTGTTTGCCTTGCTACTTGCTTCAAGCAAGAAATATGTTGATCCATCCAAACCTGTTGATATTCTAAAAGAAGCATTCTCTTCTCCATCTGGCGCTACAGATAGTCAGCAAGTGAGTTGTCACATTACCAGTTACATTACATTTTAAATGTTTTCTTTATACTGAGAAAGAGTTCATATATTTTTTATATGTTGAGAAAAATACAAAATTGACTTCTTTATACAAGCTGATATAAATTTCAGCCTTCAAAAGAAAACCTGCAGCTTAGCAGTGACAAAATAATAAGTAAATGTTGCTCTAAATTTTACTTGTCATCAATAGAGTAAAAGTTAACATACAATTCACCATGTGTTTATTTGTTTCTCTTTCAGGATGTTAGTGAATTCCAGCACAAACTACTCGAGTGGTTGGAAGATGCATTTAAAAACAGTCTGTCTCGTCCAGGCTCTCCTTGTGAAGCGTAAGTTTGTCTGTTAATTCGTCTTGTTATCTAGTAATGTATAGTGAAGTATTATTATATTTAAAAACAGTCTGTCTCGACCAGGCTCTCCTTGTGAAGCGTAAGTTTGTCTTTTAATGCATCTTGTTATCTAGTAATGTATAGTGAAGTATTATTATATTTAAAAACAGTCTGTCTCGACCAGGCTCGCCTTGTGAAGCGTAAGTTTGTCTGTTAATGCGTCTTGTTATCTAGTAATGTATAGTGAAGTATTATTACTTATAAAGTAATTCTTTGACAATTATAATTGCTTTTAAAACAAATCAATTTGGCTATTTATTGAATTTCAGCTTCTGACACTATAAAATTGTGCTTTTTTTCAAAGTTCACTTCAACAGTATGTACATTTTTTAGATTTTAACTTCTTTTTGTAGGACGGCTAGCTGTTCGCGATCTGAACCAGACACGCGGAATCCAGTTGTTGAGCTTTTCTATGGGCAGTTCAAGGCAGAGGGTTATAATGAAGGTAATTTAAGTCTTTAACAATTAATCTGTTCACACACTGATTGCCATACATTTTAATGGCTTTTTTCCTTCACTACTATCAGTATATTTGTTACACTGTAGTTGACATGTTCATTTAAAACAAAGCAATTGATTGCAATTTTAAATAGTGTTTAACACCATTATATCAGTTTGTTAGACCTTGCTTATCAAAATGAATGACCTATGTTATCGAGGTAGCTTTCACAAATAACATGTTACTTAGCCATTGATTAAAAAATGCCGCTAGGTATTGTTAAATGTCTCTTTACTTGTTTCAGGTAAAATGTTTACGAACCAAGAGACATTTGGGCAATTTCCGCTGCAGGTGAATGGGTTCCTCGATATCCACGAGAGTCTAGAGGGAGCTACAGCTCAAGGAGAAATCGAGGCTGTTAGCAGTGATGTTACACAGAAATCTGGGCAGGAGGTATAAAATTACACAGAACACTTTGCCCATTTGACTAATCAAGTTCCATGATCATTTATAACTAGTACTATACAGTTACTTCCCTTGTAATTCCATGATGATTTATACACTGATAAAAATTTTGCCTGGTTTGAAATTCATTTTACATTTATTGTTAATTGAAACCATTTTTATTAAGTACGAGAATTGGTCTTTTCAGAATTGAAAATTTTGTTTGAGCCATAAGTGCACTAAGCTTAAATGTATTAGAGGTAACCCATTTTATTTTGCTTAACCCTTTTACCAAAAATGTGAAAACTTAACAATACTTGTTTTGTTTTGAATTTGAATTTCCAAAAATACAATATTCATGTACCTTTTATTTGTTATTAATCAATCATCTGTTAGTACAATGTTTATTATTTTTAGCTGTGGTTTTCAAGGCTTCCACCTGTGTTAACATTTGAACTGTCGCGCTTCCAATTCAATCAACAGTTGGGGCGTCCAGAAAAAATACATAATAAAATACACTTTCCTCAAGTTATATTCATGGATAGGTGAGTTTGATTTGTAAAAGTTGATCAGTACTTTATTGTATCATGTGGTGGTAGCAGGTTTCTTCTTTGAAACATGGGAGCGGGATGTAGCTCAAATGGTAGAGTGTCCGCCTGTTGGATCGATCCTTCTCAGTGGAACCATCTGCAGTTTGGATTATTTTCCATTCCAACCAGTGGTCCACAACTGGTTCATCAAAGGTCATGATATGTGCTGTCCTGTCCATGGGATGGTGCATATAAAAGACCACTTGCTGCTTATCAGAAAGAGTATCCTCTGTGGTTACAGATGATTTCCTTTAAAACATATGTCAGAATGATCATATAATTAACGTCCAATAGCTGATGATGAAATAAAAATCAATGCGCTCTAGAGGCATCGTTAAATAAAACAAACTTTCCTTCTTTTTTTTCTTTGAAACATGTCACAAATAGAAAATATATGACGACAGCGGCCAATGATTAACTCGTATGCTACGCATGGTGGTTCGGAGGTTAATTAAACATGAAATCCTTTATATTTATTGACAAAATACTTTTGCCATTTGAATGACTGTAATTTACACGTACACTAGCTGTCACTTATCAAACTTTATGACCACCAATTTGTTGTTTTGATGAAAATAAAATTTAAGTTTTTGGGGTTCTTTTAATGCAAGTAAAATGGAACTAATTCTGATATTAAATTAAAGGAATCAAATACGTGTGTAATGCAATTGTAATTGTGTTTTTTTCTTCAGATATATGGAAATAAACAAGAAGATAACACGGACGAGACGAGAAGAGTCTAAAAAGTTAAAAGAACAGTTATATTTACTACAAAAAAAACTTGATAAGTAGGTATTTGTAGAAAGTTAAAAGAGCAGTTATATTTACTACAAAAAAAACATTGATAAGTAGGTATTTATAAAAACTGTAAAATGTTAAAAGAGCAATTATATTTACTACAAAAGAAATTTGAGAAGTAGGTATTTATAAACACTGTACATAAAATCAGAGACAATAGTTTTAAAAGTAATATTTAATGTAGTTGTGCTTAATACAATTATAATTTTTGTTTTTCAGATTTGTTTGTTACGGGTCAGGAAGTAAACGCTTTCCATTACAAGAGGTTTTGTCATATGCTTTAGAATTTGCGCAGAGTAAGGTGGATAGTATACCACAAGATATTGAGATGGAATCTCCAAAACCTTGGTATGTTTCATTTGATGAACTGAGATTTCTGTGTATCATTTCATTTATCACATATCCACTGCAATCTTGGCATCTGTCTGTTAATAATCCATCCATTTATATAATCACATGAGATCAAACGCTATATTCCATTTAATGAAGTAAGACCTGCTCTGTTGCAGTGGGTTGTTAGATCAGTTTGTTCGGCAGATCAAATACCTATTTTTAATTGATGTACTTCTCATCTGAGCCAGTAGTGTAACTAAAGTCGTGATTGTAGGAAAGTGCATACAAAAATCCCTTCCTAGCAGTCTGCAAAGAGTTGCTTGTGTGGCTGTAGTAGTCTTCCTCTGAAGACCATCAGTTGTCATTAAACATTCCTCTCCTTTTCTATGATGTAACCAATCCCATCATACACTCATCTATTTGTTAATTAATCATCCATCGAGAAAACTCAACGTAGCTCAGTGTTCAAATGTTTCTTCATAGCAATGTATGAGTAATGCAAACAAAATATGCTTTGGCAAAAGTCCATTAAAATTATGATTTTATTACTAATACTGTGTTGACAGCTTTTACACAGACATCATCTCTGTGTGGAAGATACCTTTACCTTTCTCTCCAGTGGATCAGGCATTATTTTGTTTTGATTAACCAGTGTTTTAAGTAAAATGTATCTACATATCTTGATATCTGTAAAATCTATTTCACAACTGATATAAAACATTAAAAACAACATTAGAATTTTATTGCCAGAATTAGATTTGTAAAAATGATTTTTTATTATTATAACTGTTTTTATTCTGTCAGAATGTTTTATAGCTTGCTTATCCAGTTGGCTGGCATTTCACCCAATTTTGATCACCACATTTAAACAAACATTAATTCTATTTAATTGCACTCATTTTCAGTTCTCGGTCTGAATCTCCGGTGAAGTCTGTTGGTCCTTCAGACATAACAATGACTTCACCTTCAGTTCGATCCCCAGCCAAGCGGAGTCTACCACCAGTAGCTAACCCATCTCCTCGCCATGTTAGTAATGAGGAGCTGGAGATCTTACAAAACTGCTTACATAGATGGCGGACAGAGGTGGAAAATGATGTTAGAGGTTAGATAAATATTGCACTCAGTTGAGGCTTGTTTAGATCTAGGAATTAGAACTGCATTTGTGTCTGAGTAAAGAGACAAATTATATATTGATTTTATTTGTTTTGGCCCAATACCTCTTTTCCTTTTTCACCTTTGATATGCTACCATCTTTTATGTTCTGATAGCACCACTTTATTTGTCATCTTCTTATCATCCAACTCCACATTCCTGTCCTTGTCTGTCCAGTCGAGACAGGAGCCAGTATCTTGAGGACATCAATGTGATTCATCTTTCGTTCCCTAGCAATGTTTGCTATTGGCCTCTAGTGCTTAGGCCACTTAGTGAAGGATTTGAAAGCCTCATTTTTCATCATATTCTTCCAGAATCCATTTTTATTTCCAAATTTGCATACATTTTTTTTTTTTACATGATTTTACAGAAATTTAGTAAAACAAAGAGCTATACTGGTGTTTGTCAAAGCCATTTTGTTTGCCAAGTTATTTTAATTGTAACATTAATAAGTTCCCAGATAATATTTGTTTGTTTATGTAGTCATGTGTACTGTGTAGTGAGATTTAAATATTATATTTCCAGAGCTACAGGAAAATATATCTCATCTTGAGAAGAAAATAGATTTAATGTACAGTGATGCCGCTATGCAAAAGGTGAGAAATGTTTATTTTGTTGATGGGTTTGTACTCTCCTTGAAATCCAGGAATATAGTGTAAAAATATATATTGATATTGGAATGTTTTGGAAACTCATTACACTTACTGGAATATCCTGGAAAACACATTTTTAGAACATTTTCTTGATATGTGCATAATCATTTTAGATTTAGAGTTTAATTTCTGAGTAAGAGTGTGGAACACAAAATACTTGGGGAAAGTAGCCAAAATAGTCCTGGCCAGCATTGGAATTCTTTAACCTTTAGGAACAGTATGTACATGTTGCTCAGAGGTAAACATCTGTCTGAGGAACAGGATGTACATGTTGCTCAGAGGTAAACATCTGTCTGAGGAACAGGATGTACATGTTGCTCAGAGGTAAACATCTATCTGAGGAACAGTATGTACATGTTGCTCAGAGGTAAACATCTGTCTGAGGAACAGTATGTACATGTTGCTCAGAGGTAAACATCTATCTGAGGAACAGGATGTACATGTTGCTCAGAGGTAAACATCTCTCTGAGGAAGAGGATGTCTGTGCTGCTCAGAGGTAAACATCTATCTGAGGAACAGTATGTACATGTTGCTCAGAGGTAAACATCTGTCTGAGGAACAGGATGTACGTGCTGCTCAGAGGTAAACATCTGTCTCTGCTCAGAGGTAAACATCTGTCTGAGGAACAGGATGTACATGTTGCTCTGAGGTAAACATCTGTCTGAAGAACAGGATGTCTGTGCTGCTCAGAGGTAAACATCTGTCTGAGGAACAGGATGTACATGTTGGTCAGAGGTAAAAATATCTGAGGAACAGGATGTTTGTGCTGCTCAGAGGTAAACATCTGTCTGAGGAACAGGATGTACATGTTGCTCAGAGGTAAACATCTGTGAGGAACAGGATGTACATGTTGCTCAGAGGTAATCATCTGTCTGAAGAACAGGATGTCTGCTGCTCAGAGGTAAACATCTGTCTGAGGAACAGGATGTACGTGTTGCTCAGAGGTAAACATCTGAGGAACAGGATGTCCGTGCTGCTCAGAGGTAAACATCTGAGGAACAGGATGTCCGTGCTGCTCAGAGGTAAACATCTGTCTGAGGAAGAGGATGTCCTTGCTGCTCAGAGGTAAACATCTGTCTGAGGAACAGGATGTCCGTGCTGCTCAGAGGTAAACATCTGTCTGAGGAACAGGATGTACGTGCTGCTCAGAAGTAAACATCTGTCTGAGGAACAGGATGTATGTGTTGCTCAGAGGTAAACATCTGTCTGAGGAACAGGATGTATGTGTTGCTCAGAGGTAAACATCTGTCTGAGGAACAGGATGTACGTGTTACTCAGAGGTAGACATCTGTTTGAGGAACAGGATGTACATGTTGCTCAGAGGTAGACATCTATCTGAGGAACAGGATGTCCGTGCTGCTCAGAGGTAAACATCTGTCTGAGGAACAGGATGTACGTGTTGCTCAGAGGTAGACATCTATCTGAGGAACAGGATGTCCGTGCTGCTCAGAAGTAAACATCTATCTGAGGAACAGGATGTACATGTTGCTCAGAGGTAAACATCTGTCTGAGGAACAGGATGTACATTTAATGATATTAGCTGTTGATTATACAGTATTAAATAAATAAGCCTTATAAAAAACCTTTGCTGCTAATTTGAAAGCATAATCGATGTAAATAGTGGGTTTCTTCTGAAGACCAAGAGTCAGAGATACACTGTTTATTATAGAGTGTACTGTGGTGGTGTGAAACATTTTCTATATTACTTTCAGTTTCCCTATCACTTACATGCAGTGTTGGTTCATGAAGGACAGGCAGTGTCGGGACATTACTGGGCATACATCTTCGACATGGTTCGAAACATGTGGCTCAAGTTTAATGATATCACCGTCTCCGAGTCCTCCTGGGATGAACTGGAGAGAGAAAGCATTGGTGGTTATCATAATGCAAGTGCATACTGCCTCATGTATGTTGATAGATCCAAACTGCAATCAGATGATGGTAAGTTATCATAATGCAAGTGCA
>JAULBS010122175.1:0-14075 GCA_032355785.1 Symmetromphalus regularis | reverse complement strand
TTGGGGGGCTTATTTTTGTATATGTATAAAATGTGTTATGTGAAACCGTGAATCAATATCCAAAATGAAAACAGGCAAAAAAAAGAGGGAGGTGGCTGAGCCCCCCTATGCCTGAAGTCCAATGTTATACATGCATCGTATTGTGCTGCTCTAGCATTTCCTAGGCCTGCCTTACTGCTGTGTGCGTTAGCTATTTCCAATGCTTGATCGAAACAAGAAACACCTTTTTATTTCAGGAAAACATGTTTTGGGATCCGTGTGCGCAATGCTTAAGTTGCACTGATGATGTTTACAATGTATTTCGTAATTTATAAACCAAAACATAAAATAAAGGACACTTTTTATAGAAAAGATTGTATTTAAAATCACATTGCAGAAACAACTTGCCTGTACAGGATTTTCTGTTACTGAGATCCAGTTCAAATCCACCACGACATGAACAGTCATATCCCCCTACCGTGTTGATACAGATATGATCACAGTCATAGCTACTTGTTTTACACTCATCAATATCTGTCAAAACAAAAACACAAAAATTAAATATCAAATAATAAAGAATTAGCAAAGGAAAATTGGCTTCTGCCATGGATTTAATCCCTAGATGACTAAAATTTGAACCATGTATGAAGCCATTTTGGGATTGTCAGACAATAATTCCATACATATTTATAGCTTATCTTCTATACTACGTACCTTCACATTTTGAGTCTGCATCAGACCACACAAAACCAGTTCTACATGAACAGACAAAACTTCCCAGATTGTCAGTACAGATCTGATCACAGTTGTGAAGGTTCTCAGTACATTCATCTATGTCTGAAATTCACAAATAC
Source organism: Symmetromphalus regularis (assembly GCA_032355785.1). NCBI lineage: Eukaryota > Metazoa > Mollusca > Gastropoda > Neomphalida > Neomphalidae > Symmetromphalus > Symmetromphalus regularis. Next base: position 13,242 of record JAULBS010122175.1, on the reverse strand, counting down.
TATCATTTATAATTCTGTGATCTATAATAAATAACCATTAAATTAATTAATTTGAAAATGAAAAAATTCATGATACATACACAATATACATGTAAAGTTAATTTTCAACACAAATTATTATTATTATTTTTTTAACTACAGATATAAGCCAATGAACTTATGTTAAGGCCTACAGACAATCAAAGATGTGATGTTTTAATTTTATTTAAAATCACAAGCAAAGCACATATTTTTCACAGACCATCCCAGTTAGTGAGGCATTCACATTATTTGCATGGAATGTATATACAAGTGTAGTACAATGTACATGCATTTTGAGGTGCACTCATCTTTCATTTGTTCAACATCAATAAAAGAAAATCCAAAACCAATTGTTATCAATGTTATCCTTTCACTGCAGCCATGCCAAGACTAAAAATTGAACTCAAATTGAATAATTTAAAATTTTAAAAATATGGAATAAATATAATTCGTATTTATTTTCTTGTTCAGTAAATAATTATAGAATGTGAATAAAATATACAAAGGAATACATTACAATTACTTTCACTAACACCCCATCCAGGTTTAGTTATTTTTAAGGTTCTTATTAGCCACTTTCTTATTTTGTTTATTTTTGGTGGTGAATGTTTTGTGTAGAAAACACTTGTGATGTAATTTCTCTAACTATTGAGTTCAGAATAAAATTTAAGCTACTACATGTATTTATGTGAATATTCTTTGTTTAATGAAATGAAGTATTATGCATGTGCTATTTGTACAGTTTGTGATACAATATGATTAGCAATGTATAACCTTGAAACAGCTTTGTAACACACTATCACAAACTAACTCCATGGTGACTATATTGCTATACAATTAAAAAAAAAATAAAATCTTTTCTTCATTAATAGTAATATGTTTATAAAATATGGTATTTTTACATATTTTTCTATTTATTTATTATTACAAAGCAGATTTTCAGTATCAGTAACAAAGAATTTATGATAGCCAATATTATAAATTACATAAATATGTTTTTTGGCAATTCATGTAAAATAGAATTAACCCTGCTGTTATTCTGACCCCTTCAATTATGTTGTACCTTGTAGTCTGCATCCAAGATCAGTTTATGAACAGTTTTCTGAAATAGAAACTTCAAACCCATGATCAACCCATACCCTCCATAAGTCACTTACTGTCACAAGTATTGGTGTCATCGTTCAGCCTGTATCCTTTACTACACTTGCAGTGGTGTGACCCTGGTGTGTTCTTACATTCAGAATTTGTAGGGCAGGTGATGTTGCCATTGCACTCATTGATATCTTTATCACAGTGGTCACCTCTCCAACCAGTCTTACATTGACAACCAGTTTCAGGGTCACAGCTTGATGCACCAATACCACACTCACACGTTTTTGCACAGTTGTCTCCCCAGTGAGATGAATCACATGCTGTCAATAAAAAAGTTACATTTTATGTCGAAGTTGCTCCATCCTTCAACACACAGATTAATTGTAGAACTGTATCTACATATCAATTAACAATAATTAAAGGTGCACAATCAAAACTAATTACACAAATGTGCATGCCTACTGGCCATGGCCAACATTTGTCTTCAACATTGTTTTTGTCTTTATCTAAATTGTCCACATACAGATGACTTTTCTTGGTCATGCATATGAGAGATCAAGATGAAAAAAACCCTGAAATAACTTTTGTCTCCAAGAATATCGGGCATATTTAATCTTTACAACCTTTTTTTAAACAATTTAAGTTTGTTGTACACTTCATTCATTTTGTCATATATGACTTACTCTTATCAGAAAATTCACTCATTTTCAATACATTCCAATAATTTTGCAGATCATAGCACATAATTTAAACAAAAGTCCATATTATTATAGAATCACATTTCATATTTAATCTCCATGACATCAATTGATAAAGTTTCCAAATGTCAGACAGACCTTAGATAAAATTGTTAGTAGTATAATAATTTTAAGGAGAATAATAATTGATTTTGTATAATTATTTTAACAAAGGAAAAAAAATAATGTTCTAGCCTTCGAACTAGTCATTTATTATACAAACCTTTACAAGTAAGATGATCATTTTCTAGTTTGTATCCAGTAGGACAAGAACAGTTATAGCCAGCATCTGTGTTAACGCATGTGTGACTGCACTTATGTTTCAATGCCTCATCAGTTGTAGTGCACTCATTGATATCTGTTTAAATATATTTAATACATAGAATTTTGATCTAGTTATTGCAGAAGTTCACAACGTGCAAAAATATATAAGACTGCATGGCATTTAAAATGACTAGTAAAAAAAAAATTTGTTTTATTTAACGATGCCTCTTTAAAATGACTAGTAAGTCACATCACCGATTAGTTGTGAGAACACTATGGTATTCTCAATGAAAAATGTACTTTTGTGAAAAAGATTACTGAGTGTAATCATTACTCATGAGCTACACATGCATGACCAGTTTGATATGAAATTATAGTGCATGAGCCAGGACGCCAAATTAGGCCAACAAGTACCATCTCGACTGGCAAATTATCATATTATTTTTTTGCAAGATTAATGTCTAGATATCGATGATCTATGATAGCAGTCTGCATCAGGTAGCTTTTGATGCAAAATTGGGCCTTAAACCCTACCTCTCTTCTAAAATAGACGAAAGCATAATTTCACTTAAATGTATTTATCTCAACCCCTAAATTGAAAAATACAATAAGTTGTACTATAAAGATTTATAAATACATTTTTACTTTGTTAATCTATACCAAACTTCATATACATAACCACAATGGAATACAAAGCAGTATAATTGTATATAAAGATATGTGCTTACTTACAAATTAACTTTAAAAATGTAATTTGTAAACAAAACAATGTTCCATTTTCTTTTCTGATTTAACAAGATCAGTGTCTATATTTACCTATAACTCGACTACATTTTAAACTATGCCTATATGTGGCATACCACACTAAAGAACTGCATATTAGTAATCTTTTTAAAAATATCTGATTTAAATCGTCACAACGATAACAAAGATATAGTCATTTATCTATCCCTACCACAAAAATGAAAAATACTAATAGATGTGCAATAAGGATTTATAAATCAACATTTACTTAATTAATCGACACCATTAATGGTACACATAATTAGAACATAATATAAAGAAATATGATTGTATTTAAAGTTAGTTGCTGACTGATATTGTTACCATGGTTATCTTAATCACACATAATATGATTAATGCAGAGTGAAGTAATTGTTTTAAAACTTATTCATGGACTTGGGGACAAACAAATATTTATGTTACAATCGTATTTATTTATTTAATGACCTCTCCCCCTCCCCCAGCACAAAAATAAATATTGACTAATGGGGGGGGGGGTCACATTGTGGTTACTTCACCTTTCTTTTTCTTTTTTCTCAACGTATATATTTACAAATCAATGATATAAAAACGTATATACACTATATGTACACTAATTATGAATTTACATATGTATTCAGCTTATAAGATATTTTAATAAAACAAGTTTACCTAGACATTTTTCACCATCTGAAGCCAGCTTGTAGCCTGTGTTACAGAAACAAAAAGTCTGGTTTGAGTTATCCACTGAACAGCCATGATCACAGTTAAGGTTTAGGAAAAGTGTACACACATCCTTCACTGAAACAAACCAAAAACATCAGACTCAATAAATTAAAATGAATACTGAATAGTTTTTTAAAATATGTTTTATTATCCTACACAAAGCAGTAATGACTTCAAGTGTCTGTGAATGATGATCATATCCTGCCCCACCTAATAATGGGTAAAAACTTTAGTCAGTGAAGCTTTTTTATCATGAAATAATTTCAAATTGTCTATAAATGTTTTCAAGAGTCCTTAAATATTACAACCCTGACAAACATTTGGCCATATGTTAATAAAACATTTCAAGTCTGAACTCAAAGCTGTTTTTAGTCTGAAAGAGGTTTTAGTCTGAATCTAGATTCTAAAAGTTTGCTCTGATTTAGCCAAATTAGAAAAACATACCCTTTTCACAGGTTTTTCTGTCATCTTTCAGTCTGTATCCAAACTGACATTTACAGTCATAGCTTCCCTGTACATTGGAGCATATCTGTTCACAGTCATGTTGATCAGACTCGCATTCATCCACATCTTTGAAAAATAAACAAAATGCATCTTAAATAAATACCTAAATATAGGTGCAGACACTGACGATTGTGTCTATGCTTCTCCTTGGACTCTGCCTTGTGCTGTGATAGCTTTTGAACAAGATTTTGTTGTTTTAGATTCTATTTTTTATCACATTTATGTCCATGTGTGATGTAAGTAAATGAAATGGGCATAAGAGTTCTTAAACTTTTTTTTAAATTTTAATTCTTTGGTGGTTTCCATAATTCCTCAGATCTGAATATAAAATAAAACTTGCTAAACTGTCTTGAAACCAGAATATCTCCAAGAAAATACATACCAGTACAATTATCTCCCTGGAAACCTGGCCGACATGAGCAGGAAAATGACCCAACTACGTTGGTGCATTCCTGTTTACAGTTGTTTGCCTCTGTTTCACACTCATTAATATCTGGAAAAACAATAACAAAACATTGTCAACATAAGCAAATGATTATTTACAAATATATAAATACTAAGACAGGTAAATCACAAATACTGTTATTAAAAACAAAATACATTTACACATCTTAATCTAAACTTGCCAAAATATTAATATCCACTGGGGTAGAATAGGATTATCCCACCAGATGGTTAACTTTATAATTTGAGGTTATATTAGTTGTATTTTTAACTGACAATCATGCAGCAGAGTAGAACCATAAAGATACATTAGAGCCAATTAGAAAATGAATAGATCTACTATCAGCATCATACATGGTTAGTGCTGATAACCGACAGAGCAGAGCAATATATTGTAAATAAGGTCAACAAAAAAATGCATGATTCTGCCATTATACATGTACATGGTTAGTACTGATAATCAACAGAATAGAACAAAATAAGAGTACATAAGGTCTTCTAAAAGACGCCTGATTCTGCCATTATACATGTACATGGTTAGTACTGATAATCAACAGAGTAGAACAAAATAGAGTACATAAGATTTACTAAAAAATACCTGATTCTGCCATTGTACATGTACATACATGTAGCAAGTACAGTTAATCAACAAGGTAGAACAAAATAGAGTACATAAGGCAGTGTTCGGCCTGTTGATTGACAATTTTGCCAATTGCGATAAAAATAAAAAAGTTGCGATAAAATTGACAATGTGGCGAAAACTTGTGATGATTTTTTAAAAGTATTTTTTAACGGTAACATTCTTATGACATTTTAAAACTCAAACAAATAAAATGAAAGTGTGTGACCAATAACCGAAACTAAATGACTGTGTTAAAGTCTGTACTCCAATCACAGGTATTATAAACACTTAATCCCACACTGCATATTGTCAGACTACTTGGCATTTGACTGTATTCGGGGGATTTTGTTTTTGTTTTTTACTTGCTCTTAGGGTAGAATAAAGGAATCAGTAATAATCAGGCTTAATGATGGCATCCTGTGTTAACACTACAAATGATGCATATCAGTTAACAATGCCAGACTGTGAGAGAGGTTTTTCCAGACAGAATATAATTAAGACAAGGTTGAGAAATTTCCTTTTGGTTAGTAATTTGGATAACTTGATGCAGATTAATCTGCATGTGCTGCTATTAAAAAAGTTGGCTGCAGATAAATGGCATATATTTTAAATACATATTTATGGAAACTGCAGTAGTAAAATACCTCTACTGGAAATTGACAATCTCAATATAACAAAATAATATATAATATAACATACAAATTAGTTAACAAGTTAACTATTATCATGCGTATGTGGTAGCATTTTCGTGATATTATTGTTTTGAGGTAAATTTGTGTGAAATATGTATACCTGCCTATACTCAAGTACATATCATTTTTTGCAAAACAGTTTTTTTTCTTGAATTAAAACCCAGAAAATCGTGCGCACAAGAAAAAAGGAGAGGGATAACCAAATTGTAGAATAATGGCACATCCACTAAACAGATATACAAAGTAGATCTAAATGCATGTGCAGTTGCTGACAAGGCAAAGTTTTTGATTGAGTTGTGTTTAACCCCCTTTTTCAACAGTATTTCTGTCAGCAGTCAGTTAACCAACAGTGTTCCTGGCAACCTCCAATACTAACCAGTTCTTTGCAAGTGAAGGCACAGGTAGATGTACTCCTTCTCATACCCGGAACCAGCTAAAGATAATTTATAGAGAGATGCAACTCAGACAATGCATTGATGCTATCTATAATTTTACAAGGATTTATAGGTGCGATTTCCAAGTTTATTTATAGGTGTAAAATTAGTTATCAAAGTCACCAGGTTGCACAATATGACATAGAGGTTACACATTTTTTTTCAGGGGAATGCCCCCAAACCCCAACATTCGGTGCTCGACTGTAAATTTGGAATCAACATCAAAAATGGCTGGGTACGCCCCTGGTACACTGTTATCGATGCAATAAATTTAAAACAACATGCAACATTTTAAACATTATTATTGCTAGATAAAAACTTACTGTGGCGATTTTTTTTTTAATGTGACTAAAAAATTATAAATGTGGCGATTTTTTTAAATCACTGTGGCGACAAATACATATGTTCCAGGTCAAGCACTGCATAAGGTCTACTAAAAAAAATATCTGATTCTGCCATTGTACATAGCTACATGTACATGTACTACTGATAATCATCAGGGTAGAACAACAACAACAAAAATAGTACATAGGGCCAACTAGCAAAAATGCCTGGTTTGTACTGAAAATCAACAAGATAGAACAAAACATGGTACATAACAGCCAGGCATCAAACTACTGCCATCTGAATTTGTTTTTGTCTGGCCTGAAATACTGGCAGTTATTTAACAATTATACTCACACAGTGTTTTAAAAACAATACTGAAATTTCTTCAAAATATTTTATATTTTTTTTGTATACAAGAACTTTTAATGTTAGGCAGCAGAATTGTAATTTGTTACCCTACTGTTTTGTGCTGCGGTGGGGGTAGGCATCATTAAACCAATATTCAATGTAACAGGATATAAAAAAAATGCATAATTATGGGTCCAAATGGAAAGTATCTCATTTTCATCCCTGTCAATTATTAATACTGATAATGAATAAACTTACCAACACAGATTGTACCATTTTTCTCGTATCCAGCAAGACAGTAACACACATATGAACCGTCAGTGTCATTGCATAGCATGTTGTCACCACATATGTTCTGATTCTCTTCACATTCATCAACATTTTCATCACACTTTGTTCCTCGCCATCCTTCATTACACTTGCAGCCCAAAACACTGTGACATTCACTGGCTCTGTCTCCACAATCACAAGTCTTCTCACAGTTAGGACCGTATGACAAATCAGTGCAAGCTGAAAGGTAATTAAAATATTAAGCTACAAAAAATATTAATAATAATATAGAAACTGGCTTACGTTCAAGGGAAAAGAAACCAATTTCACATCTACATGTATTATCAGGGCCCACTGAGTGCATTTAAAAGTTTGGTGTGTGGCACTGAAAAGTAGGTGATCGAAGGGCCGCAGCCTTCATACTCGAACCCCCTCATAGTTCGAAAACTCTCCGGATTTCGGCCACTTTTAATTTGTCACCGACACTGAAAATATTTTTATTCAGCAAAAATAGTTTTTAGTGATTTTTTATTAGTTGTCTCCTTGGTGCCTGATTATATTGACTAACCACATTTAAATTCTATTATTTTAATTGTATTTATGCATGGGTTATTTATTTATTTACTTAATGATCCCCCTTCCCCCAGCACAAATTTTAACATCAGCTATTGGGGGTCATACTGTGGTTACTTAAACATTTTTTTTTTAAAGATATATACATATTATCCTAACATATATAAATACAAATCAATATCAGGACATATATACATACAATATACTGATTTGAAACATGTTAGCAACTAAAACCATGGTAAGTAAACACAAATTCAGTATATCACAGATGAAAACCAAAGTTGTTATAAAAATTAGTTTCCCTTAAAAACTTGATAAGCTGTGGGTGTAATCAAAACAATTCCAACACACCCTAATTAACAAATACACTATCTATAACAGGCTGAAAATGAAGACAATCCATCAAAATATGACATATCATCAATACACACTGACAATGAGGTGGATTGTCATTTTTCAGATGAAAATTATGAGTTAAATATGTACAACCAATACAAGAATGATACTAAACAATTTCATCCTTCCTCGACCATCTGTAGGAGGACTGCCAATCTTCCAAGACCGGCTTTTTCAATGCAGTTTGTTTGTTCCTGCTTTGTTGCCAGTTAGCCAAATTATACCTGTTAATCACAAATTTAAAATCAGAATATATTGGCATGACACAGACTGAAGGCAGCCCTTGGTACACAGCAGTACTAATTCTTGGATCGGCATGAGTGTTTTAGGATTCAGCATGAACACCAGTTCACTGATGTTGTAAGATAATTACTTACAAAAAATGTCTCCAACAATGACAGTCGATCAAATAAAAGAAACAAACAAGGACAAATGAAATAGATTGATAAAAATTATGCCCCGTACAGGAACATTAAAAAAGTGGGCCTGGTAAACGTAAGTCTTAGGAAATTTCTTTGGTCCCAAAGCCTGCTATCAGTCTCAGACCAGCAAAAAAGGGCATTTCCCCACCCCTGATACATACATTATATATATATATATATATATATATATATATATATTATATGTCAGACATATACACATACCATCACATGAGCGCTTATCAGCAGCAAGTTTATATCCATCAAAACAAGAACATACATAACTCCCATCAGTGTCATTACATTTCTGTGTGCATATGTTCCTATCACATTCATCGATATCTGAAAAGACAGTAAACATCATATAATAGAAATACAAAGATCACATGTATAACACTAATTATCCTGGCATCTAATACTGTTTTAAAGGAATATATATTTATATAATAATTATGCATTATTACTAACCATTATTTAAATCCAAAAAATGAAAAAGATTTATTATGACTTTACAGAGTTGTATGTACATTTTTGTAATTGTAATCAGAGAGGAATGCACCAGAGTAAGCACACTTTTAATCCTTGCATTTTTTATGTTTTTAGTTTCTAGTTTCAAACGAAATACTTTTGTCAGTATATTACAAAACTCTATCCCATAGAATACTGATTGTATTACAATGCTTTTGTTTTAAACCTTATATCATTCACCTTAGCTTGTGATGTATGATTGAAAATATACTCATAATATAATCAGTATGTATCATGTCATGTAATCACTACATGTACATATAGTAATATATAATATTATATATACTACACGTATTAACATAGAGCCAAAAAAAACCAAAATAATTAATTTTTATTCGTACCATATCACGTTAAGTATTATTCTCAAGTGGCATATTTATGAAAACAAAATTGTATGTTTTTCTAACTGTGATTATACAGCATTTTATTATTAATTTTTTTTGTTAAAAAAAAAAATAATAATAATAATAATTAATCCTAATAAAATATTAAGGAAGAAAATCATAAATTCTATAAAAAAAATATTTAACAAGAAACTTAACTGATATTAACAATAATAAAAATAAAATAACATTACAAACACAACTTTTAATTATAAAAAAATATTTAGAAAAATATGCTTTAAATTTTAGTTTTTATCTTACAGAGATGAAAGTAGGATCTGTCCAAATATTCAAGTGTCCATGATACACCACATAACACTACTGTATAATCAAGTAACATTTGCTGCATTATGAAAACGTAAAAAATTTGGAATTCTGGATAAAACTGGAAGACTTTTATCTCTGAACTTACTTTCACAGTTTACACTATCATTTTTCAGTGTATAACCACTTTTACAAGAACAGGTATAGTTAGTGTTATCAGCATTAGGCACACAGCCATAAGAACAGTCTTTTCCTCCAGTCTTCTCAGTACAATTTGATTCAGCTGAAAAAAGAATATTAAATTATATACAATCCTTCAGTTTTCACTTTACAATTTGATTCGGATGAAACAAAATATTCATTAAGATATATAAGCTAAACAACGCTTTAAAAACATTATACAAGATAACTGAAGAAACTAATTATTTCTAATGTTTAAAGAGACCTGGAACAAACTTATAGGATGTGTTATACATGTATGTCAATAAACTGAATCAGTTTCGCTTTGGTTGAATATAAAGATTTCAACTATTCTTTATGTATAGTCACAGTAACATGAATACCCAATTAACTGCAGTTAAAGATTGGTTCTGGTACAGTCAACCACTAGAATTTTACCATGATTTAAGTTTCAATTTACTGAATTTCTTTCAGAGTTATTTCCCCTCAATACTGGATTACTGTACATGTAATTCTGAGAAAAATCAGTTTGTTTGGATAAAATATTACGACTTAAAAACTTAACCAAAGCGTGAAATAACATATAGGTGTGAAAAAGTTAATATTATTTTTGGGTTTTGTTACAGATTTTTGGGCAGGTTTTGTAGTCCAGAAATGTATACAAAATTCATAAACCACATATGGTCATTCACATTTACCAAACCAATCACCAGCATTCAACAGGTTATTCTTCCCCTCAATTTTAGTGACATCCAAATCATTCAGAAGTTTGTTTCTCTCACTGCCTCACAATAATCATAATCCATAAACCCTTCAAATTCACCCTAGACCTTTAATCAGAATTCTTTATCAAAATCCATGCATGTCTCTGCCACTGGTAATCATATAATGAAAATATTTGTAAAAAAAAAGAAAGAAATAGGTATTTACAAAACAAACATTCAATAAAGGCATTTCAATGAATAAAAAATGTGACAATTTGTAATTGGGAATATTTAATATTTATAAATATTGCATCACTTTTTATTGCCTATAAATATGCAAGAAATATAATTTTTAAGGATGTGTATGATTGCCGAGAAAAGTTGCTTTCAGTATTGAGGTTTTTGCACGACATCAACTTTTGTTGATGTCAATATTAAGAAGCTTAAGTAAAAATGCTTACTTTGATTACAGGTCTTGTTATTGGCATTCAGTTCGAACCCATAATTACAGGAACAGGTGTAAGATCCTTCATTGTTCGTACATGTCTGTTCACAGTCATGTGTTCCAAGCTCACATTCATCAATATCTAAAACAAACAGTATTTACAACTGATATTAAAACAACAATCTTGGTTAGCAGATTTGTCAAGGAATGAGAGTTATGTAATATTTGAGTAATTACAACATGAGCAGAAAAACTGAACTGCGCATGCGTTTAAAATATTAACTGAGTTTTAACTCTTTCGGCGTCATGGGCGACTAAAGTCGACTGCTGGTAAACGTGATTATATGTGATTTTATTGGATTTGTTCCATCCTAAAACTTCAATAATGTCCGGAAAGTTTAAAACAGGTATGAGAAATGTAAACGATGTTTTGTCAATCATATTTAACGATTCTGAGTCAGAATAATTATGAACCTGAAGTTGAGGATATTAATTTTTATACTAACAATGACAGCTAAAAAATGACATACAAGATCGAGTACGTGTTTACGATAATGTTCACATCAACAACGTCTAAAATAATCTGGCAGTAGACCCAGTTGTCATGTAAAAATATTGTGGTGTAGAAAGAGTTAAAAACAAAAACAAATTGAAATTAATTCTTTTAAGATTTTAATGTTTTACACCAGAGAATTTTCATAAAGGAATAAAGGAAAATGAAATAATTTTTTTTTAAAAAGGGCATGGCAGAGATAGGGCTGAGAATGGCAAATTAGAAAAAACAGAAGAATGTTTTTTTTAATGAAAACAGACAGGTACATTTCATAGAAAACCAACAAGAATCCACATTTCTATTCATTATGATGTTTTTTATGATAACAGCAAAAACTGGATTTATTTGCAATGGAGCAAAGCGACTGATATGGTGGAGGGTTTGGGAGGGGGTGGTGCCAATGTAGGAGCTTTTTCTGAAATAGAAAGGGAAATGGTGCATTCTGGTCAACTTTGAGGGTCCGTTTTCTTAAACAAATTCCACTTAAATTTGTTTTTGCCGGTCTTATCAATTTATTTTATATCATCCATGAAGCCAAATTCCATTGAAACAAATTGTCTCTTAAAAATAATTTTACAGCCTATGGTCACGTTGCGGAAGACAGCTTACAGGCGCAGCCATGTTGGATTTCCATGTAACTGCTCTTGACCAATAATAGCCCAGAGATTCTTTGTGTTTCGTAATTTTCCATAGAACGTCGGAAAGGGCCGAAATGATCTGCGGGTAACTGAAGAAAATCGTGATCATTCACAGAATACTGAGTGCCAATCACTCTTGTTTTTCACGAGAGGTGTTTCAAAACTATTTTTTATTTGCCAGGAAACATTTCTGCTTGAGATCGGGCTCTTTTTCGCTGCTTAAAAGAGAAAAGGAAAAAAAAATATGGACCTCACCCCACCCTCAAAATTATCTCATCGGATTTAAGCGATTCACAAGATCAGTCCTGGGGAGATAAAATCCGTTGACAATTCTCACCCCTGCAGAGAGCACTGTTTAGCTTGTCAAAATTTGAAACCAAATTTTATTACATTTTATGATAATACATGTCTGTGCTTAAAGTTATTATTTATAAATCATTTTAAATTTATTTAAACTGGTTTAAAGTTTTCAAAAAATTACAACACTGATCTTTTAAAGAAGTGGTCTATACATTTAAATCTTGAATATTTTAAATTTTCATCTACTTTTGCCAGAGCAGCTAGATAGCATATTATTAACATTATGAAAATAATAAATCTTTTTAAAACCAAAATCACTGGAACTGACCATGACACAATTTTCCATCTCGCCTATATCCATCTTTACATGAACAGCTGTAGCTTCCTGGACTATTCTCGCAGATCTGTGCACAGTCATGGGTTGTTTTATTACACTCATTGATATCTGTAAAGAAAATAATTATAATATTACAATCATTCTAAATTATAACTTCCTGGACTATTCTCACAGAGATGTGCAAAGTCATTGCTTGTTCTACTACACTCATTGATATCTGTAAAGAAAATCATTATAATATTACAATCATTCTAAATTATAACTTCCTGGACTATTCTC